>OZ020568.1:37718560-37937246 GCA_963971475.1 Chrysops caecutiens | reverse complement strand
ATTCAAACATGGGACACAAAATTCATGGGAGAATTTTGGAGGGCTAAGGTTAAAATATAAATAAACGCAAGTGTACGACAGGTGCGGGTGAACTTCTCCCACAAGCACTCCCCGTTTCCTAACTCCAGCTTGAGAGTTAAAACACCAGTTTCCTTCAGCAGTATGTGTGCTGGGGTGGACCTATTCATCCTGAGGCACCACCTAAGGTACCTCTCATGTATTCTTTGGACATCTCGTCTTTCTTTCCACCCCCAGATTTCCGCTCCGTAGTACAGAGAACTTGCTACGAGTGCATCAAAGAGCCTCATCTCCCGTTCCCAATTTTCCCTAGCCTTCCTTTCCCCTATACGCCAAGCTTTGCCCATCAACCCTCCCGCCTTCTTCCCTTAAAATGTGATATGTGCCTCCTCCCTTTTACTTCTTTCCAGCATATACTCCAAGAAGTGGAATTCCTTCACCTCCTCAACTATTTCCCCCTCCAATGGATACGCATTTTATGTTTATGCACAGCCCTTTCTCTTCAACATACCTGCCGTAGCCCTTCCATAGTAGCTGACACCAAAGCTGCCTCATCCGCGTAAGTGACCGATCAAACCTTTCTTCTGCCAAGAACCAAGCCTGCCTCCATCTTGCCCTCTGGGTCCGCAAAAGCAATATTGAAAAGCAGCGGGCTGAGAGGGCAACCCTGCCTAACTCCTTTTCCCGTCCAAAACTCGGCCACCGTTTTCTCACCCACCACCAACCTACTGATCGTTTCTCTATATATATCAGCTACCGCGTCCACCAAACTCCTTCCTATCCCTAACTTCCCCATCATCTCCAACACCATCCTTCTATTGAGATTATCGAAAGAAGCTTTCAGATCCGCAAAGTAGACGTAAACAACCCCCGACTCATTCACCATTGAACTTCTTCCCCTCTTCAGATTGCAATCAATCAACGCTTTCAGCAAATAAACCGCATCTATTGTGCTTCTCCCTTTTCTGGAGCCCATTTGCGTATCTGCCAGTTTTACCCCTCCTTCCAGCACCCTTTCTATTCTATCCCTCAGTATTTCCGCATATATCTTGTAACCAGAATCCATCATCGTAATCGGTCTATAATTCTCCGCCAACCGTTTGCTCCCTTTTTTAAATATCGGCTTCACTAAACCCGTCCTCCATTCTGTGGGGAGATCCCTCTCCACAAAGATGATATTCAGGATCCTGGTTAAAGCGTTCTCCAAATGCGGTCCCCCATATAACCAAGCCTCGTTCGGTATTTCGTCAGGCCCTGGCGTTTTCCTTTTCTTAAGCTTTTTTACTTCTACTGCTACTCAAAGTGTGCCCTTCACTCTGCTTCCTTAATGCCTTCATCTTCCCCTTCTCTCCTTTTTCTGTTCTTATTTGTTTCCTCCCGGAATGTTTTCCCGGTCCCATCCCTTATAATGCTCTCTATTCTTTTTTCGTCGTCCCGTTTTTTCTTCCTTTTTATTAACCTCCTGTACTTAGATTTTTGTGCAAAATAAAACATGAACATAAAATGAAAATGATTTTCTTTAAATATTTCATCGCTAACTTTCAAGTTTTGTGTATCCTACATGTATGTTAGATAACTGCTTGTAAAGTTTTTTTAAATTTTCATTGACATATTCTTTTCCAGCAGCGTTTAATGATTCTACATATACTTTCAAGACGACGCATTCAAGTTCCATTTATCCAATTAGATCATCAACATTCTCTTTTCTTTGTATATCCACAGAATCTATATCTTCTTTCTGGGATATTAATTAACTTCCTGATTGAGGAAGTTATAGCAAGCACCCCGATTTTCGAAATCGAAAATTTCTTAATATCTTTACGTTTTCAGGTGTCCTGAGTCATCCTAGATACTTTTTAGAATGTACTCTGTGTGTGGCTGTGTGTGTGTGCGTGCGTACTTGTGTATGTATGTGCGCAAATTTTTAGTGTTCATTTTCTCGCCCCACAATTAGGCTATCGAATTGGTTTTGGAGGCTATCGATGCGAGCTGCCATAGTTTGGTGCTGATTAGTTTTGCAGTGAAATCCGTTTAGCGGATTTTGAGTTTTCCAGAAAATTGTGAAAACAATGAATTCGCGATTTCTAAAAAACTAAGGGGAATATCATGTTTCATATGATGCCGATTGATGAGCCTATGTTTTTGTACAAAACTGTTAAAATTTGGAAAAACTCGATGTATCACTTTTTTTGTTTTTTAAAAAAGAGTTAAAAATTAACAGTAGAAAAATGAAAAATGAATATAGATTTGTATTGTTTCTGATTTTAAATGTTGTATTCTGAAAATATTTGTATTTTTATTTTAATTTATACTACCTTCTGAATCGTATTTCGTTTAACTATTAATTCGGGACGCTCACCTCAAAACATTTCACGATGGGACTCAACTTACTCTCAATCATGGTCGTAGAAGATTTTGCATTTTCAGTAGTGTGTGTGTGTGTGTTATATTATTATTTTCCTTAATTAGGAAGTTAATGTTATGGGGCTCGCACCCATTCCTCTAGTTCTTTATACATTTCATTAATTTTTATATCACCATAAAATTTTCGTTCCAAAAATCTTGATTATCCATCTTCTTTAATGAGTATGAGTTCTTTCCGTATTTCCTCAACACTACCATCAACATATTTCTTCGTTGCTGCATCATGTATATCCATTGGTAAATTTAAGTTTTTAAGGTTTTTCATCTGCATATCATAATCTCCTTCCTTCGTTAAGTTAAATCCTATTCCACGTTCTCCTCTTACGTTACGTACCACACCTCGACGCCCTGTTGAGATTCGTCCAAACTTATCAACACTCATTTTCAAAATGTTTGATTAAATATAAAACGTTGGTTTTTATTCAATTATGTCAGCCTCCCTTAATTCTTCAATGATTGAAATTATCTCATTGTCATGACTTATATGACCAGCCTGTTGTGAAGCAATTAATAATCTTAAACGATCAACTCATTCGGATCATCCCAATATATATAATCGGTGCTTTCTTAAGGAAGTTTCATTAAGCTTGCTCCAGAATGATATTGTATAAGATTCTTCATGATATTTTTATATTTCTTACTTTTCCCAGCCTGTATTTGCTGATTTGGATCATAGTTACGTCTGTATGCATTTGTATGAAATAAGATCTCACTATGGACTCTGAGATCATCTTTTGTATACATATAGCTTTGAGGATCTCTCAGAATGATTAATTAATAAAGCCCTGGAGTGAGATGATAAGTTTTATCTTTAATATGAATGTTATCCTCATCAATTGAAACTTTAACGTTCTCAATTTTAAGAGAATCTGTTTCAGCATCGTAACGAATTCCATACTTGGAATCCAATTCTTTAAAACTGATTGGATTACCAAAAATGTCGTTCAACGATTTATTCAAGTGCATGCTATTAGTTACTGATGGAGATTTAGTGTTAGATAAAGTAAAGCTTTCATCTTGAAAATCTGCTAGTCGTGATCTCCCCAATTTGCGACGTTGTCTAGAAGTGAGTGGTGTAGAATAAGTGTTAGTGTCAGTTGGTTCTATTTCCGATTGTTCAGAAAGCTTTGGGGTTTTAAAGTCTTTTTCTTCAATTATACTTTCAGTTAGATTAGGTCTACAATCATCTTTAGGACTTCTAATTTTCTTTCATACTCGATCTAACGTTTCAGTGATTGGTTTAAAAGTTTCTTGAAGAATATTTTCTTTCAGAATTTTTCCTGTTTTCAGAGCTTAATGTTTTCTACGTATAATTTTCCGAATTTTAGTTATTTTTTCTAGCAATTTCATATCTCTAACTTTCGGTTTCATTTTGAATAGTTTAGAGGTTTATTAGATGTTTTTAGCTTCCTTTAGATATCGCGCTCGACTAGCTAATATTATTTTCTTACAACTGCTTTTATATCTCTATAAAAATATCAAATCCTTTACGGTAACGAACGTTATTGGATCTACTATCTTTAGCCACAACTAAGAATCCATAATCATCTTCCCAACACTTAGCACACATATCACGAAACTTTTTAAACGACATATCAGTATTAACATGATCGTTGAAAATATGTTTTAGATTCATATCACCTTGCTTAAAAACGATGAGAAAGTTTGCATTATCCCGTATTAAATGTTTTGGGATGCGGGTATACGTTTGGCATAAGTCGAAAATATCTATATGAATATGACGACCCATGCAGAAGTAGAAGCGAACACTATCCTGTTTTTCACATGCGATATCATCGAAAATGAGTACTGAATCCGATTTCACTTCATCGGGTTCAATAACATCACAATTATTGGAAAATTCATATAAACCAATTTCTTTCATTGGGGACATCAAATCATTTAAGAATTTATATTTAGGTTGTTGCAATGACTTTGAATAAATGTATATATTACTAAAAAATAAACCATTAGAATCCAATAGTAAGCCTAGCAGAACATTGGTCTTGCCGCAATTGGATGGGCCCACAACCAGCGTTCTTAAGCTATTCGGAAACTCATGTCTTCGGAACGCTTCATTATCTCTATATAAAAGATTATCAAAATTGACTAGCGTTAACTTATGCTATTGTTTTATAAACTTCATATTAGAAACTGGCTTTAAAGGGTATAAATGTGAGTGTTTCTATTTCAACTTCATTCAGTAAAGAACCAACCTTAAATATGCTCGATTACAATAAGAAACAATCATTTATCTCTAAGCCTTCATTACGAAAACATGGTAAAGGGGTAGTAAATAGATTGATAAACACGTTACCCATCGAATTACATCTACTTGGTTACCAATATTGCGCACCTGGAACTAAACTTAAAGAAAGATTAAAAAGAGGTGATCCTGGTATATCCCTCTCTAAGCTCTATGTGCTGCTAGGAATGTAGTTAAGGGAAAAGAAAATCTATCAGAACACCTCGTGTTATCTCGATTCCAAAAGTTTGGGGTGTTTCACTTTTCTTAATACCACTTCTTGCCGGATTATCTGCTGTAGGCGCGTTATCAGGTGGAGCTGCTAGTATTGCTCAAGCTGTTAATAGTGCTAGCAATGCAAAGAAAGAATTAGATGAAAGTCAACATCATAACAAAACTATGGAGGCAATAGCTATGGGGAAAGGACTATACTTAAAACCATATAGGAGTCGACTAGGGCTATATTTAAAGCCTCCCACAAAAAACTGATAAAATCGCTACCTAATAGACCTTTAAATGAAGTGAACTTGCAGAAAATTGGTAAACATATACCAAATTTTCGAAGAATTTTTATGTTAGATAACCTACCAGCAACAAACCCATGGAGAAATGAATGTGGAATTGTTAACCTAGATAATTCATCAGGACCAGGAACACATTGGTTGGCGTATTACAAGCGAGGAGCTAATAACATTCAATACTTCGATAGCTTTGGGAACTTGCAGCCTCCAAAAGAAAATACTAATTATTTAGGAAAGAATTTACAATTATAATTCATTTCAGAATTATGATACATTCATTTGTGGACATCTATGTCTTGAATTCTTGTATGATCAGTTATGAAAATGAAAAAAGCGCTATTTTAAAAAACAAACCACATTTTCTCGATAGACACTATGTCGATAACACTTACTCTTACAGTAAATTTATCTATGCTTAGTGCGGAATATTTTCCAGCAATTGAATCGAGTGGAAAATATAGCTGTGGCCTTGTTGATTTTCATACATATAATTCCATTCCAAATAAAGATGTGGAGAACAATTTATTATCAATTGGGAAATATAGCATTGAAGTTGCAGTTGGTTTTTATGAAATTGATGATCTTGGCGAGTTTGTTCAAAGATGGTTTAAAACTCAAGATTCTAAAGTATGTTTGTCCTTAAAAGCTAATAATAATAAATTGCAAACAGAAATTAAGTCTTCTGAAACTCTTTATTTTAACCATCCAAGAACTATTGGTAGCCTATTAGGATTAAGTAAACGAGAGTAAATGTTATCAAAGTGAATGCGATGTTTATTGAATGTAATCTAATAACTGAATCGTACATTAACAACAAATAGGTACATATGCTACATGAGTTCTCCCCTGGAGAAGCTCCAGGATATAAAATAGTTGAGGTATCTACTAATGTCATTTATTTACCTGTGAACGTTAAGAGATTAAGTTCTATTACGCTGAAAATTCTTGATCAAGAAGGCAACTTAGTTAACTTCAGAGGAGAAACAATAACGATTAGGTTAGATTTAAAACCGCGAAATATTGTTTATAACAACTATAAATATCCACAAAGTAATGATTAAAGGGTTAGTTGGAAGACATACTCTAAGAAGCATAGCATAAATCAATTGGATTACAATTTAAGAGTAATGAGTGATATTTTAAATGGTGTACATTAGTTAGTTTTGATGATAGTATAAGCAAATTGGAATATCATAGCTATTTACGATATCGTAATGATTTCAATAATAATAATAAAATACGGATTCCTATACAACAACAAGATTTGTATGTTTTCCTTAATAGGAGTATGCTTTACATTGAAGGGGCATTAATTAAAACTGATAACACAGTTGTACCTGATTCTGAACTCACGAATAATTCAACAGCGTTTCTATTTGAAGAAGCAAGATATGAGCTCAATGGAATTGAAATAGATAAAACTAAAAATTGAGGGATAGTTTCATTAAATTTTAATGAAAGACGAACGCCACTTAATGTAGTTTGGTCTCAAAGTGAGACCATAAAGCTAAAGAAGGGCCACTTCAATTTTTGTATACAACTCAAGCTTCTTTTTGGTTTTGCTGAGGATTATAAGAAAATAATCATGAGTGCGCGACATGAACTTATATCAATACGTGCTACATTAGACGAAAATGCTTATATAGTCCCGACAACGATGGAAGATGATCTGAAAATCAGCATTTTTAAGCTCTATTGGAATGTGCCTCATGTAAACGTTGCTGATATCTATAAATTATCGTTTTTAAGAAATATTGGAGTTCCGATTGAAATTGGTTTCCATAGTTGGGATCTATATGAGTACCCAACATTACCCACAACTACACAAAATACGTGGATGAAAAAAACATCAACACAAATTGCAAAACCTAGATATATAATTTTTGCATTTCAAACCAATCGTAAGAACCAGAAAGATAAGGATGTGAGCAAATTCGATCATTGTGATTTCTCTGATATTAAGGTTCACCTGAATTCAGAATCATATCCATATGATGATTTGAATATTGCTTTCAACAAAGATCGATTTGCTTTGTTATATGATATGTACGCTAGATTTCAACAAACCTATTATGGTCGTGAAAATCAAACACTCCTCAATAAAGATGAATATAAAAATATTGCAACTATTGAAATAATTGATTGTTGCTATCAAAACGAAGCGATAAAGTGTGGACCTGTTAATAAAAAGCTGGAATTCATAACATCTTCTAATATACCATCAGAAACTTCAGCATATTGTTTGATAATACATGATAGTATAATTGACTACAACCCGCTGACGGTAGAGGCACAAAAACGTTTATAGCACTAGATACGGTTTACTTATATGACGTTCAAGGGTTCAAGGTCCCAAACACACGTTTAAAATGTACATATATTCAAAATAAAGGCAAAAATATGCGATTAAAACTGTTTTTACTTACTATCTTTCACATTTACAGACAGTACACAATTTCCTATTTAACTTATATTGAATCTTATCTTATACTATAATGACCCCACGGTAACGTTTCATAAGTGCCATGTATCAAAAATCTCTTATCATCATGAGGACTAAGCGCAAATTTAATTTGTGTAATCGAGTTTACCTTATCTTTTTTCGAATGAATAAGATTCTGAGAATTAATCTTATTTTGATTAGACTTTAAGCAAGCTATATAATCTTGGAAAGTAATTTGAGTTTTAACCTGATACTTTTTGATCCCTGTAGACTTTTTAATTTCTTCTTCACCCTTAACTCGCACTGCATACATTTTAGACCTTAGCCCGATAAATTCGGTTGTAATGCGACCATTGTTCTCATCTTTCATAAGGCCTAAGACTTTTTTATTTACTAGAGGTATATTCCATCGGTTATTAAGTGGATTGTTGCTTGTATCGAAACGCATATGGCAATCTCGTTTAATCACCTTGTATAGATTGGGGCAAGTCACTTCATAGATCAAACTGTCACTGTCCATATAACAAATAGTACAATTGGATTTGAATTCGGGTATCATATAATTGTAATGAAAATCGTAAATGGTTGTTTTCGCTAAATCTCAAACACACATACCTTTATAAATTGGTTTATTAAAGTAAACTGCGGAATTTTTCATCTCTATAGCAACTCAATTCTCTTCAAATATAGTTGAACTTTTAAATTCAGGTCTACTATTGAGAGCTTCAGCACCATATCAACCATACCATTTCGTTACTAGTTTAACAATACTATGCTTACGCACATTTTCCATAGTTTTCCCGAAAACGGCATTGTTCATTAATTTGAAAAGATTCTTTTCAAAATCATTTTTTGCTAATGATCGGAGTTTAGTATTCAAATCAATTTAACACTTCAGCCATTGAGATTGCCGAAATTCAAGTATTCTGTGGATTTTTCTTACTTTTAGTCCATAGCAAATAGCTTGACTTAAATTGCTATAATGAATTACATATTTGGTTTTTTATCCAAAGAGGCTACTAGCTTTTTTTGTTTCGATTTTGGAGGAAAGGTATGTTCAGGACAGAATGGAAGGTCTTTATGAAGATCGTGAACTTCCTGAAGATATTCAAGATCTACTTCTAATATATATCCTGTAGATGAGTTGCCAGCAATATTTCCGAGATCAAAGGTGTCTGAATTTTCTAACCATCTGAAGCCTCCATAAGGTAAATGTGGAGACATTGCCCATCCATACTGATTGTTGATACCATTATAAATTAAAAATTTTGTAGGTTGAGTAGGATCATAATCGGACATTATAATTGTGTAATAAATCTTGGATTACAGAATGTTTAGTTTAAGGGCAGGTGTTAGAATTAGTACAAACTAGTTGCTAGAACTAGTATAAACTAAACGATGTTAATTGTCATAGTTATCTAAATAGCTCGCTAGTTGGAGCTACTGTCTATACCTTGATAATGTCATTCTCACAGTCGTATAATACTCTCACACGTGTCAACTGTTTTTCTGTGCCGTCTAGATTATAAATAAATCTCAGTATACCAATTTAATCTATCGTTATTTTCGCCCAATCCCATCAATATATATCAAATATTTCTTGGTTCTTAGCCAGCGCTAGCTTATATATTTCATTACTTTCTGTTCGATGAATTAGCTTCTCCAAATGATGATCTAAATCATCCTTCGGATTATCGCTTATTCTCTAGATTATTTCATCTTTATTTATGAATAATTGTGGCAAACTCTTATTTCCATTTTTGAGTTCAATTTTCAATTTTTTTAACATTTTTAACTTCTGAGATGGAAGTACATTCTCAAGAACGAAGTTGATCAGGCTTCTTTCTTTCGGTCTGTGTAGTATCTAAACTCTTTTCATTTTTATTTGACTTTCATTGAAATCTGGATACTGTAAGATAGAAGAATTAATAAGTTTATTTTGTAATGTATTGAAGGCTTTTTCACAATCATTTGACCATTCGAATTTTACATTCCTTTTAGATAGGTTATTGAGCGGTTTGGAAATTTCGGCTTAATTTGGAATAAATCTCCTGTAATAATTGCAAAAGCAACGAATCTGCGTGTTTCATCAGCATATTTGGGAGTGAGATATTTTAAAATTGTATCAAATTTGTTTGGATTAGTACGTATACCGTCGTTTGTGATCAGATGACCTAAATATGTAACTTCGGGTTGTAAGAAATTACATATTTTTGGATTTAGTTTTAAGTTTTATTTTCTAATTCTCTCAAAAGTTTTAATTAAATTATCATTATGGTGTTTCAAACTACACCCAAAGATGATAATGTGACCGATATATAAGAATGCTTCAGAGCCGAGACCTGCCAAAGCTATAGAGAGAATTCTTTGAAAGCTTTTGGTTGAAATCTTTAGTCCGAAAGGCAGTCTTTTAAAATGGAAATGTCCGTTATCGGTTGAAAAAGCTGTATAGGGTCTATATTCTTTTTCTAATGGTATCTGATGAAAGGAATTTGAAACATCTAAAGTGGAGAAATATTTTGCTCGCCCGTCAAAAACATCATCTGGTCTAGTTAAAGGAAACTTGTCGTCTAAAATATTTTTATTTAGCTGGCAAAAATCTACTACCAGTCGCCAATTTTTGTTACCAGTTTTTCGTGGAACTATAAGAAGTGGTGAGTTATATGGACTCACAGACGGTTAAATCACATCATCATCGATTAAATTTTTGAGTGGATTATGCATTTCTTTTTTTTGGGCTTGTGGCAGACGGTAATATTTTATGTGTAGTGGTGTTTTATCATGTAATGAAATTTTTTGTTCATAGAAATTACTGCAAGATAACAGATTTCCAAAGTACGTTCTTTTGTTTTTGTGATGGTCCTCCTTTAGAATACCTAAAAAGGAAACAAATCAATAAATAAATACCAATAAATACTAACGAAAAATACTTGCGACACGTTGATCCATTCCGCAATTGACGTCTGTCAACGAAAGGAACAATGTGACGTAATTACAGACAACTAGGGGGGCGCCCCCTGCTCGCTACGCTCGCCAACCCCCGTTGTTCGCTCCGCTCATTCTAATAGCCCGCGCATGGAGCTATATATACAGTAGCATTGTAAGTAAAAAGGTAAGTTAGTTCAGACTGTAGTAGATATCATTTCAGCTCATTTTGTACGCCAAAGAACATCTATATTGAATGAGGCCCTATCTATAATTTTCAAAAACCTTGCGGGTGTGGTTGCGGATATTAAAAGATCTTAAAATTTTCTCATACAAAATACTTTTTGTAAAAATTCTTTCATCTTCTGCCAAATGACATTGGCTTTGTGTTTCAGAAATACATATAAACACGCAATCGGTTAAACGATCTAACTCTACTGGCTACAACATACAATTAACAGTGAGAATATATAGGTTGTTTGAGTAAGATTCCTGATTTTTGAAACGTTTGCCCCTGGGATTTATTTATTGTCATCGCAAAAGCCAGAATGACGAGAAGTTGAGTTTCTTGAAAAGAAAAAGGCAAAAATACGTCACACGTGTCGAAATACGTGTGTTTCGGAGAACTCCTGCTAAAATCTCACAATCCAAAAAATTTTCTTTTGCATTTGAACTAAACGAATAGGTGTACCATTGACCAAGCAAGTCATGTCCTGTACACAAATTACGAATAAGTAAAAGTATGCAATTTGGTTTTTAAAATAAATTTGTGTGATCGGGAGCCAACTTACATCAACTGAGTTTAAAAATTCTACTGGAAAATTATTTTGCTCTCTATAATCATCACTCAAGATTTTATCGGAACTCAAATATATTCGTTTCTCTCCGGCCAGGCTGTTAGAGATTTCTGCATCAATGAAAGTACAGCCTTCATATTAGGAGCTAATATAACCGAATTGAGAATATCGTTAGACTTTATGGTTTCAGATACATTGCCATAAGTATCTGGAATCACGAAGTTGCAGCTATCTACATGGGTAGGAATTTCAATAACATCTTGCCTGTAATCTGGAAATGTGGGTAAAGTTCCATTACCAAGAGATTTTAGAAATTCAACGAATTCAATCTCATGAGGTAAAGCTTTCATGTTTTGAGTAAAAGTTATTTTGTGGAATTTTGGATGAAATTTTGGACCATGAAGTAAGGCAATAAGTGGTATCTCAATAAGTGGTACGCGTGTACCGTGAGATGTAGGTGGCAATATTCGTCAAAAATCTCCACAGAGTAAAATAGTCTTATATCCGAAAAGTTTAGTTGGAGTACCGAATGAATCGTTTACTGAAAAAAATTTCCTAAATAGCTAATAAAGCACGGTTATATGAATCATTTTCTGAAGAATTTCTTAAAACGTCTTCACACCTGAATATTTTGAATTCATTACACAAATCTAATGCATTTGTAGGAACGTTCATACCACAAATAGGATATGGCAAATAACTCTCTTAACTGCTGAGAGGACTAACACTCTTTTACTTCTAATAAATATTCACGCCACTCTCCATAATTTCATGCGACACGTCGTGCATGTGCTGAAAATGTGCAGTAAATAATGTTCCCAACAGTACCCAAATCCTGATGGGACCTCGAACATGAAGCAAAATAGTCTCAAATGGAACATCTCAACATAAAACATAAAATAATGTAGCAATAGCTCTACTACTTCCTCTTTGAGGTTTTTCGATTTCTTTTCTTTATCTACCTAAATATAATGTATCGGCGTCTCTGTATATAGAAACTCGGAAGAACTAATTCGATTGATTTCATAGAATGCATTCAATTTTGTTCTTCTGTGAATTGTAAGAGCTTGCTGAACATTTCCTTCCCTAAAGACTATATTTTGCCGGTGAGGCAAGTAACATTCAAGTCGAACTAAAATATATTACGTAACTGGTAATGCATTGGATACTCATTCATGCGCCAACTATCTTCCGTAGATCCAACATAGTGACCGGACAAAAAGCTATTGATTTCATCTATATAAACTTTGCCCTCAACTCCACCTCAAACTCTTACAAACTGTAATGAGGCACAGTCGTATCCCTTATTAACATATTTGTGCATATATTTTAGGCTCTTAACTGTGCCAAGAACTTTCACATTTAAGTAGCAATCAAATTTCGCTAAAAGATATGGATTTTAAGGAACAGCATAACGGTTGTCAACAGAGTGGCCACGAAAGTCAACTGTTATACCATTAACACGGCGCATCTAACATTGCCCTGAGTTGTATTGTAAAAGTCCTTAGAAACGCTTTTGCTGCATTTACCATCTCTGATATAGACGGGGATACGATTCAATAAACCACATGAACCGTGGATCATGTGGTTTTTAACTAAATTATGAAGTTGTGGGAAATACATTGTATATTGTAAATAAAATATATCTGGAATTTTCGCACAAACGTACCAACCTTCATTTCCTACCTTTTCTTTTTTCTCTAAATTGAGATTTTAAGGGCGAGCAGACAAAAGTTTGGAAATATGATATAATTTCAGATTTTCAATTTTAAACAGTTTTTGGCTCGTAGCGGCTAAATCAAGCATTCTGGGGAGTATGGCCAACCCCTATTTTTTTGCATTTCCCAACTTTTGGCCATATGTTATATATCTCTAAATAATGTTTTAAATGTGGGTCCATACAAAAGTTGGGAAACATGATAAAATTCAAACTTTCGTTCGCTTTCCATAAATATTCGTGAAAGATAACTTCGCGTTTTCTAAAAATAACTGTAAAATTGTGATTTTTCATATTTTTTGAAATAAAATTTGCATATATTTTTATCAAATTGGAAAAAAACAATGGTATAAGTAAACGATGGCTTTAAATTTGTCTGTGGTAATGCATCCATATTATTGTCTGTGGCCATATGTTCATTGTTTTGGCTTTTGTCTGGAAGAATGCAATTTTAATAGCCAACGGTTGCCTTCTTCCAGGCAAAAAACAAAAGAATGAACATGTGAATATTGTCTGTGATATGGCTGCATTTGCCCCTCACATTATCATTGGCATAGATATTAGGTTTGAGTGAAAGGAATGCACGTATTTGGCATAAATGGTTGTTTATTCAGTCGAACGTATGATCTCTGCTAATGATAATGTTACATAAGTATGTTCTATATTTTAATTTTTTCGTAGAGGAATGCAATTATATGTTAATTCTTTTGGTTTGTGTCACCTGTAGAAGATTGATCCATTTGGTTTGATTTTCGACTAATTTAGTACTTGTTATGTATCGGGGACACAAACCAAAAATTCACATATGGTTGCATATTTCCAGGCAAAAAGTAAAACATTCACACGCACACATTCTTCCCAAAAGCATCATCTACGCTATACGTGTGCTCAATTCACACATACTATCCCATTGAATTTTTTAATTTCAATTTAAAATTAAACTAATTTATAATTAAATTTAAGAAAAAAAATTAGGTGATGCACATAGAGGAAAAACTAATCTTTCGAATGGTATGCTGGTAGTTCCACCTGGTTTCCTGTAGAAGGGATAACAAAAATACGTGTCGCCTATTTATACATAGATTATAGCACCCATACAACAGCAATGATCTTGTAAGCGCAGGTTACTCACAGCCACCAGCAACCACTAGGTGGCAGCACCAGGGCGGAAGCGCAATATGGCAACGTGACGATCAATGACAATGACCATCCATTGAACATTGATCGGGAAAATTTTGTGTACTCGGCACGAAATTTTCCGATAAACAACGGGAAAATTTGGACGACAAGATAGTCTGGAGAAACGACTACCCGAGGTGTGCCCGCGACAAAGGAAATCCACCAAGGAAGGAAGACTTAGCCGCAGAACTGTAGAAACTTGGACTTAGCCGCAGAACTGGAAACTTGGACTTAGCCGCAGAACTGGTGAAACTTCTACTTAGCCGCAGAGCTGGAAACTTGGACTTAGCCTCCAGCTACTGGGAATTAGACTTCAGTAATCCAGTAAGTAATAACTAATTAACATTGCGAAGATCCATGTACCGAACACGGTTCCTAGAAACCTATCGGCCCGGGTTGGACTGACCGAACATAGTTCCAAGGAACCTATCGGCTCAGATCTGCAAACGCGGAGTAGACATGTCGTTCACAGGGGATACGCCCCATGTCGAATTTGTCAATTCGTTCACTAGAGGGGGCCCTTCGGGACCCAAAGGTGGGTCCGAGACCGTTAAGCTTGGAGGAGTACCGGGCCAGGCGGAAGTGTCAACAGCGGAAGAACACACCTCCAAAGAAGGAAACACCGTCGGCGAAATACAGATCGGTGGTGGAGACAAGATTTAGAAGGGAAGTCGAGGCAGTCAGGCGCCAATTGTTAACCGCCGTGGATCAGGAAGAACGATTGCGGTTGGGAAAAGAGATCATTCGCCTCCATAATAACAGGAGAAAGTACCGCCAGGAGAAGAAGCAGTCGGACAGTGAGAAGAACCCCCGGCAGAGTACCTACGTTTCGATTCAGAGTGCTTGTCTAAAATAAGGCCAGATTGTTAAATATTATTACTAGAATTTTGTATTAGTCTAAGTGTTAATAAAACAAAAGTTGTAAGCGAACCACCATCCGATCTTTGAGTCCATGCATTTTGCGTCTTTGTATAAACAAATGATGTCTACCCGGAGTGTACCCTCAGCGATTGAACAATTGCATGGTTTAGCACCACAAAAGAAGAGGTGGGGATTTTTTGTTCAATATTTTTTTTCCGTTTTATTAATATTCTTTTTTTTCTCTCTTTTCTTTTTTCACTTTTCTTTTATGTTTTTTTCACTTATTTACTAGCTTTTGTGTTTCCGACGGGGCCTCGGTTTCTCGGTTTTTAGTAGCGGTTTCTCGAGCCGCAGTACGGATTTCTTGGGCCGTAGGAGGGATTTCTCGGGTGTTGATTATCTGATCCCTTCTTGATGGATATCTTTCGAATCTTCACTATCCATTTTTCCGATTACGGTTTTCATAATCTTGCCACCCAGATTCAGTAGTCCCCTCTTTGCGCGACTTCGCGACGTTAGTGTGGAGCTGGTTTTACTTATAAGGTCCTTTATCTGCGCCACCTGTCTTTTTATTTCTCCCTGCCAGTGGTGACAATTTTCTTCTCCTGCCAGGCTGCTGGTGTCGGTGCAGAGTTGATTTATGGCTGCCCTACAGTTATTGATGTAATTTAAATGTGGCTCCCACCTTGGTCTAGGTAGGCGTGTAATGATAATCCAGTGGTCGTGGTACGTCTGCACGTTCCTTAGAGGCTCGAACAGCACTCCATGATTCTTTATTGGATGTATTTCCACTGGTGTTTGCTGGGTTAGGACTACAGTACTATTATCGATGTAGGTACCATTCTGGAAAGACAAGGGTGTGGGTTTTAGTTGAATAAATTCAACCTATTGTTGTGGACGCGCCGTTTCCGGTTTCTTATCAAAATGGTACGGTTAACCGGGCTTTTTCCGGCTACGACTTTATATGGTCCTAGGCAATGCTGAATAAGTTTGTTTTTCCTTGCCGCATTTTGGAGGACTACCTGGTCACCTACATGGATTTTTACCGGGTTAATTTTCCGGTCGTAGTACTCTTTCGATAGGAGTTTTCCTTCTCCAAAATTAGTTCGAGTGGTTTGATATGGTGCAGTTTATTCCGCAAATGGAGGGAGTAAGTTTCATGATCGTAGACTGGTTGTGGCGCTTTCTTTAAGTTGTTGGGCAGGGGAGCGGAGAACCCATATAAACAGTCCATTGGAGTTAATTTCGTGGTTGAGTGCATGGTATTGTTTCTGACGAACATCGCCGCTCGCAGGTGTTCGTCCCAATTTGATTGGTTGTCGTCGACAAAGTTCCTTAAATAATCGATCAACGGTTTGTGCGACCTCTCCAACGCTGGATTGGGGGTGGTACGGCGTAGTCTCTAGTTTCTGGATTTTAAATAATTGGCAGAATCCTTTAAACATTTCTGACGTGAAATTCGCTCCCTGATCTGTTACCAACTTCTTGGGTATCCTGTAGCGACTCATAATCTCGTCTACGAACGCTTGGGCTACCGTCTTAGCCTCCATGTTGGGTAGAGGTACAACGTGCATGAATCGCGTGAGATCATCCTCGAAACTCAGGATGTATTTGCTTCCTTGTGTAGTCTCGGGTAGTGGTCCCACAAGGTCCATATATACCTTGCCGAATGGAAGTATCGCGGTGTCCGTTATCATCATGGATTCTTTATGTTCCCTGCTTAGTTTATTCAACTGGCATTTCTTGCACCTCTTAATATATTTCCGAATATCTCCTATTATTCCTTTCCAGGTGAACTCTCTTTTCAATCGTTGGACTGTTTTGAATACACCTTGGTGGCCTCCCAGAGGAGCGTCGTGACAGTCACGTAGGATGATTTCGATCTCCTGGGGGTCTGTTAAGACTCTTATCTGTAGATGCTCTAGCTCAGGGATACTACCCTGTTCCTCATGTTCGTCGTTTTTATCCTCTGATGGGGTTTTTGTTTGCGTTTCTTCGGTTTTTTCATGTTGCTCCCTTGCTTGCTTGCGGGTGGTCACCATGACTTTGTAGGAAATTCTACTTAGGGCGTCGGCGTGGTTATTTTTTCTCCCCTCTTTGTACGCTATCTAGAACGCATAGTTTGTGGTTTGTGCCATAGGCGAAATATTCTGCTTGTGGGGTATTTAATCCTTATAGCACGTCTTAGTGGCTTGTGATCCGTGAACACTCTAAAAGGTCTTCCATATAAATAGCACCTGAAGTTCTTCACTGCCCAAACTATGGCCAGGAGCTCCCGCTCGATTGTTGAGTAGTTCTTTTCTGTAGCATTCAATGAACGGCTAGCGTAGGCGATGGGCTTCTCTTCTGGGGGTTGTCCTTGTGCTAGCACTGCCCCTAGAGCTTCTCAACTTGCATCGGAAAATAATTTGAAGGTTTCCTTGAAGTTTACATTAGTATATTAGTACCGGTAGGTTTATTAATTTCTCTTTGAGTGTGCTGAATGCATTTGCACAATTCTCGTCCCACTTAAACTTCACGTCTTTTTTCAAAAGGTTGTTAATTGGTGACGCTATTTTGGAGAAGTCTGATATGAATTTCCTATAAGAATTCGTTAGTCCCAAGAACGACTGCACCTGTCGGATGGTCTTGGGTGTTGCGTATTCTCTAACGCTTTCTACTAAGCTCGGGTCTGGTGCCACTCCTTCTGTGGTGCACTCATGCTCTAAATATATGATTTCCTTTTTCAGGAGGTTACATTTTTCTGCGTTTAAATTCAAATGGTGTTCCCTTAATCGTTCTAATATCACTCGTAGCTTTGTCTGATGATCGGTTAAATTTCTAGCATATATTACGATGTCGTCCAAGTATACGAAACATTGTAGACCTTGTAGGCCTGTCAGCACGTGGTTCATTAACCGCCGGAATGTTGCTGGTGCTCCTTTCAAACCAAAAGGCATACGTTTAAAAGTGAAGTGCCTATACGGAGTGCTAAATGCAGTCTTATCCCGATCTTCGGGTTTCATGGCTATCTGATGTTAGCCGCTAGCGAGGTCCAGTACAGAGGTGTAACGGAAATTTCCCAACTGGTCCAGGATATCCTCTATCCTGGGTTGTGGGTACGCGTCCTCTTCGGTTACCTCGTCTAATTTTTTGTAGTCGACAACAATTCGGCATCGCTTCTGTCCATCAGGTCCCGGTTTCCTTGGGACTACTAGCAGTGGTGCATTCCACTGGCTTCAGCTTGGCTCGACTATGTCTTCATCCAATAGTCTGTTTATCTCTTCTGTTATGACGTTCCTGTGGGTTTCAGGCAGTCGGTACATTGTGCAATTGATTGGCTGTTGGTCTTGTTTTATCCTTATCTCGTGCTGCACCGTAGCTGTGTGTTCCAGTTTTTCCCCTGGCAGGTGGAATACGTCCTGAAACGTCGTTGATTATTTTATTCATTTCCCGTTTTTCCTCCGCGTTCAGGTTGGCGTCCATATTGACTAGCTTTTGAATCTGCATCTCCCTCTTCCCCAGCTCCTCGTTACTTACTACACTGCAATATACCTGTGGTTGTGTTATGTTTCTTGTGTCACTTGGATGATCTATATCCTTATCGTATCTTCTCAGTTTTACTTTTAAATTCTTAATTTCCATCTCTTCGCTATTGATGTTCATTACGCTTATCATTATTTCTCTATCTTTAGGTTGGACCAGTGCGTTGCTCACGTATACTTTTGGTAGTACTTCTTCCCCTTCGTTCAACTGCTGTCCCCTGACATAGGTTATTCCTTTAATAAATTTAACGCATCTGGCAGGTACTGTGACATCTTTGGGCTCCGTGGTCATTATTTCATCGTCATGGCTTTGGTCTTCAAGATTTTCATAATTTTGAGTATAGTCTTGAGGAGGACTGGACTTATCCTTACCCTTCCCGGCACGCGCGGTTTCCACACTTTCCACACCCTCGTCAATACGTAGATCTGGGTCGTTCCCACTGACGTTGATGGTATTCGTTTCGGTTCGCCTTTGTGGGCTGGTGTTTGTCCCTCCGCGATAGTTGTCCAGGAGACAGAGGTTGTTACCCCTTACAACAGATACTGTTTCCATACTGTGAGTTTCTCGGATGTCTCTTTTAGTTTTTCTCCCGTCCGTTGATATCACGTCAACAAAGCATGTCCCTGTTTCACCATGGTTGCAATTCTCTTCAAACTTTATAGTTGTTCTTTCCTTGCCGTTTTTGGACGAAAATGTCAGTCTTTTTGCGGGGCCCTCAATGTTACAGTGCCTGGATAGGAAGTCGTTGCCCAGTATACCAGTTATGTTGGTGTGATTTTGTGAGTTCATCAGGTGAAACTTACATGGATAGGGTTGATCTAATTCAACTTGTCCCATTATGGTAACTTCTGATGATACCTCCCCAGAAATGGTGTTTATCGTGATAATTTCTTTTATATTTATCAATTCTTGTTTGTCTTTCTTGATTTCCTCTTCCTTTATGAGGCTTATTATGAATTTATTTTTTTCTTTCTTTAGTGAAATCCAGAGGTAAGCTCACTATTGGGATGTTAGGGTACTGGTCACACCTTTTTTCATCTTCTTCTAGTGACGACGCGCGGTGTGTTCGGTGGCCCTTCGCATTTTTCCGAAGTACTTGTTCGCACCTGCTCTTCTAGTTGTAGGCGTTCCCACCTTTCCTTCAGGAAACACATACTTTCTATGTGTCCGTTCTGCAGGCAAAATTTGTACTGGTCCGTTGCAGGTGTCACAGTGGTGTGGTTCACTTGGCATTGCCTGTACTTATTGGATTGGTTCGTCTGATTCCGTTGGCGGTTATTGTTGATATTCTGTGTATTATGCCCATGCGTTCTACATGCCGTGCAGAAAGGTGTCATCTGCTTTGTACGGCACTCTGCCATCACGTGTCCCATCTAGTTACAAAAATGGCATCTTATTTGACGCCGCTCTGGTCTATCCCGTGATGTGTTCTGGCTTCCGTTCCTATAGTTGTTATAGGAGTTTTGCTGGTTACCTCTGCGCGGTGGTTGATATTGTTGACCCCCATTTCTATTGTAAGTGCCATGGTTATCTCTTGGGAGTAGAGTTGCGTGTTGTTACGCCCCATGTACAAGTTGGGTCCAAGCGCCTGAAGGTTTTACGCCATTGTGCTGGCCGCGATGTGCGGTGGCTGTCGCATGCATTGCTCCGTTTGCTTCAACCTTCTGACTTTAGATCCTAGGGCCTCAAGTTAAAACAGTGTACCCCAACTTCTTCTATTTCGGTCCTCAGACCATCTCCGCCATTAGCTTACTGAACGTCTGCCGCAGTTTTGCATCTATTAACCCTTTTACCCGGTTATAGTACCCCAGTAGTATTTCTGTGGGTAGTTGCTGGACATTCCGCAATTGGGTGTTGAGCGTAATGTAGGAGGTGCCTTGGAGTAAACTGGCTCTTAACGTGGAGAAAATTATTTCCAGCGTGTCGCATACTCCTGCCTGTACCGCCTCTAGAGCTCGTCCTCTCAGGCGTGTCGGCAACAACCTGGTGAACAACACCTTGTCCTGTACTTCCATGAGAGTCTCGTAGCCTAGTCAAGCGCAGTTAACAAACTCATTTATTTCGCTTTGTTTACGCGGGCTATCCTCTCCTATCAGGATTGGTACATTATTGTACGGGAAGTTGTTAACTAATTCCACGTTAGCCATCTTTTTACCTTTGACTTCGGTGGTTTCCCTGCTAGTTGTCTCTTGTACCTTTTCAATATACCTGTACCTTTCAATGTACCTTTTCGATATTGTGTAATAGTGAACGAATCTATTCTTTCCATAAAACGACTTAGATGTGCAGTTAGTGGCAGTTTCGGTGTGGAATGTGCCACACAACATTTTTTTTTTTTTTGTTGTTGTTCAATATTTTCTTTCTTCCTTTTTATTAATATTCTTTTTTTTGCTCTCTTTTTTTTTTTTTTTTTTTTTATTATTATTTTTATCTTTTCAGCTACATCCACAACCAAATTTAATGCGGTTCTATCTGTACTCTATATTTTACAATTCAAATACATTTGCACCTTAATTAACGTTATACAATGTCAGTTGCCTTTTAACCAAGTTACATTCGATTCTTTATGAAATGTGATTTACAATTCCAGTTTGACAATTTAGTTTCAATTACGTTATACCATTTATACAATTTTTTGCGAGTTTGTTTCTCAACATAAAGTTCTTAGGTTATTATCATTTATTCTCGAGGTTCCTCTTGCATACCATCAACAATTGTTTTTATATTTCCCGATCTTTGTGCAAGTGCTAATCAAAGATTTGAGGTTATTTTCCTAAAAACATACTATTTTTGAAATCTTCCAAAAGACCCTTCTATTTGAGCATACTTTTATATTTTGCCTCAAACGTAGATTCTTAAATGCGGCTGCGCCAGTTGTTATGCACGTGTTTAGCACCTTTGCTTTTGTGGTGCTAAACCATGCAATTGTTCAATCGCTGAGGGTACACTCCGGGTCGACAATATTTGTTTACACAAAGACGCAAAATGCATGGACTCAAAGATCGGATTCTGGTTCGTTTTGTTTTATTAACACTTATACTTATACTAGGTAGCGTTCTTGAAGTCGCACACAAAATTGAGCTGAGCGGTCGAAACATAGACAGTCTGCTTCATTGTTACTGTTTTAATGTTAAACTTGGTGGCAATTGGTCCAAATCGATACTATGTGTGTTTATTATGTTTGAATGTATAACAATATGTGTGTTACAATTCTAGCCTTAAACACTGAGCTATTACCCATTTCTTGTTTCTTGTTCTATCTCTTCTGTACCTGCTGTGAGGAAACTCAAGAGATATTTTCTATCTTAGTTCTACTCCGGTTGAGAGCCCTATTTAGTTATAGTCGTTAACTTATTATTTCCTCTACACTAATGTTATGTTAATAACATATGTTATTTGTTAGTTTTGTTAGGCTGGCGAGTCGAAATTCTAGTTCTTATATATGTACCTATTTTACCTACTTGTTCTTATGATCTAGATTGGTATTTTTTTCTTTTTTTTACTATTTGTAGCATTTTGTTAGTCATTTTATTACCATTCTTTCTCTCTTTTGTTTATGTTATTATTTTTGTCACATTTTTTTAAGTAAAAACAATGTTAGTATAGTTGTAAGTGTACTAAGTTGAACATTACGTATAAGTAGAGTAAGCAAGTTGATTTTTTTTATTTGTTTTGAACGGAAAAGGTTAGTTTATATTTCAATTTTTTGTTTTCTCAATGTAAACATCATTTTCTATTACTCAAGCCATCAGCAGTTTGCAGCGGTTCAATCTTGGAAACTTATAACGTGGGTGGTCTATTAAATTTAAAAGTTTTATTTACAAAAACGTGAAATTTTAATTGGTCCAATGGTCTAATAGGTATGTACGTACGAAAAATCGGATAGGAACGGGCGTCACAGAAGCATAACATAACATTCGACGTTAATGTCGTTACAACAATGTTTTCAAACGCGAATAGTCGGAACGTTTATGTTGCCAAACTGAACTGTTGTTGATTTTCAGTAAACGTTCCGTCGAAAATGGAGGATCGAACAGCAATCCATCAATAGATCGAACACGACTCGTTGCGACATATGTTAACCCAGCGCTGTATTCTCTAGGACCAATGTCGACTACTGCTTGGTTCACTGTCATTCCTTGACTTTTATGAATAGTAATTGCGTAGGCACGTGTAAGTGGAAACTGCTTTCTTGTGCACGTTGTTCCGCGTTTTAAAAATTTCGTGACGACAGGAACTATCGGTACCACATTGTTGTAAAGCTTGGGGCCTTTGTAGTTTATAAATTCGACCAATATACAAATTGGTTACAAATCCAAATGCGAAACGTCGTCTACACGCTCATACAAAATATCTCGTACATACCAGTACAGCAGTACCGTTATCGCCAACAGTACCAGTACAGTACCGTTTCCTTATCCCGCATCAGTCCATAGGTTGTGCCGTAGCATAACTTGACATCCTTTTGCCAATCTAAGAACTTTTTCAGATGAGTGACACTCATCAGAACTCGCTGTTGCAGCTATTGCCGGGTTGTTGATGGCACGAATGAATGCTACAGGAGCTTCTAACTTAGCTAATTCGTCGAGGTTATAAGCTGCAACGTCTTCTTTTCTTGCCATGATGCGGATAGCGTTGCCAAAATCTGCACTTTCTCTTACATTGTTGGACATTAATCGCAAGGCGAAAAATTTGTAATCTTCCTCTGTCACTTCGCCGTTGGCAATGTGATTGGAGCATTGCGGAAATTACTTTGTTCTTCACCAGATTGACGCATAATAGTTTTCAGTTCGAATACTTTTTGAATGAAGTCTTTGCAATGAAGTCTGCAGGTTCCGTTCAGATTCCCCATGCAAATCACTAAAATTCCTTATGTTCAGTCTCAGTGCTGAGTGAATTGTTTGCCCGTTTATATTTGAGGCAGCGGAACCAGTTGGTGCAATTACGAGAACACTACCGTCACCAAAATGAGCTTCCGTAACTTTAATGATCACGTTTATAACCAATGATTTTCCTGCACCAGCAGGGCCGGTAATCAAGCTTCTTTTGATACATGTTTGACCAATAATTTGCTGATTCAATTGATGAATTATTTGATGTGGTTCATTGTTTAACAGAACAGTTGCACTTTGAACTCGTGTGCTTTCCAGCCTAGTGTTCTCCTTTACATGTTGAAGAAAAGTAAAATTTTCATGTATATTTTCGTAGGCAGAAATCTGCTCGAAACAATCATGGTCGCGATCAATCTCTCTTTCACCGGGAAGAATGTGTGCGGCTTATATATTAGGGACAACAGCTGCTGCTTCTATCCACGGGACGTTGTCAATTTCGGGAACAACTTCTTCGGCTACGTCTTCTGCATCAGCATCACCATCGAAATCCCACCATTCAACTCCAAGATTTGCAAAAGGCAAGTACTGCATGTTTTTGCTTCGATTATTTGCCGAAACACAGATGCAAGTAAAACTTTTTGCATGTAGTATAATTCGTCAGAATCTTGAGACATTCCGAGGGTAACTTTTGGTAGAACTTGAACGATGCGTGGTTTTTGATAGTAAGTCAATCTTTCCGTCCGGCTATATGTATTACAAGAACTGGTAAACTGGTATAATTTTCGGCGCCACGAGGTCGACTCAGATATTTTGTTAAGGTTGATGTTGTGTTTGAACCATCTGCATTGAGAACGACAATGTCTTCGTTCGATATGTATAGCGTTATAAATTGACGTGAAGAATGATACAATGATTCTCCAGTCAACAAACGCATAACCTCACAGGCAGAAATATCTCGTTGGCCAATTATCTTCATAAATGTACGTTGTAGCGCCGTGGTTGCATTGTTTGTCGGCTCTGACGATCGCAATATGTCAGAGAAAGTATCGCGAAAGGATTGAGAAGTTGGCTCACGTTTAGTGTATTTAGCCAAGTAGTTGACAACCATCTGAAGCGAAGTGACTACTTTACAATCTGTATTGGCGCGCCAAAGATGTGCAACAAATGGATTGTAATTATCAACTAGGTGGCGTTCGCGAAGTCGCACACAAAATTGAGCTGAGCGGTCGATATATAGACACTCTGCTTCATAGTCATCTGTGGTAATGTAAAATTTGGTAGCAATTTGTTAAATCGATACCGTGTGCGTTTACTTGGTTTGAATGTATAAAAATATGTGTATTACAATTCTAGCCTAAACACTGATGTATAAACACTGGTCATTTCTTGTTTGTTATTCTATCTCTTCATTACCTTCAGTGAGAGAAACTCAAGAGATAAAGGGTGGGCCATATACGATTTGGAATTTGAATCGGATATAAAAAAACTAATGAATATATGTCCAAAACTATAACTTTGTTAGAAATATTGAACATTTCCATTTACGAGTGAAACACAACATCATTCAAATGACTTCAAATGCTGGCCTTACAGTACCCCATCGGATCAATCCAATTTTTCAGTACATTTCGGTTGTTTGGGCTTCAATCTCATAAATGGCAACTTCAATTTCGTGTTTCAAGGACTCAATCGTCTCTGGATTAAAAGCGTAACATATATCCTTAATAGATCCCCACAAAAAATAGTCTAATGGGTTCAAATCACAGCTCTGAGGCGCCCAATTCGGATCAGAATTTCGCTTTATTATTCGATGTTCAAAAGCGGTGCGCAATAGATCGATTGTATCGTTGGCAGTGTCGTAGCCCCGTCCTGTTGGAACCAAATTACGTCCATGTAACACTCTTCAATTTGTGGAAACTAAAATCCATTTAACATGGCTCTGTAACGCTCGCCATTGATCATGAGGGCGGCTCTGAGGGCGGCAATTTTGCTTATTGAAATAGCCTCCACGGTGGAAATGAGCTTCATCGGAAAAGATAATTTTTCGGTAAAAATGTTCATCTTCGACCAAACGATCTTCAGCCCATCCGATGCGATAAGCGAACTTAAAACGCATCAGATGGTCATGAGGCTTCATTTCTTGCACTCTTGTTTGTAGCCAAAATTCTCATCAGACAAGTGCGAGAAATGTTCAGTTCCTGAGAACGATGACGAATTGGTGTTGATGGATGTTCATGCACACTGTGCGAAACCGCGGCAATGTTTTCGGGTGTGCGTACTGGACGAAAACGGGAACGGGTTGTTTTGTCCAATAACGAACCGGTTTCACAAACTCGCTTCACTGATTGGATGGCAAATTCTTTCCGTAAATTTCTTATGGTTTCCGTAGATAACTCACCAGTGTTGAAGTAAGTTTTCAATGATTCCTAACTTTGTTCAAGCGTAAAGCGTCGCATTTTGTAAATGTCAAACACAAGAAAAATTTTCTGTTAGCTCATGAAAGTCATTATACCTATCAAACTCCAAATATACGGTAGATCGTATTCCAAATGTTAGATGCCTCTCCCTGTATTTTCTATCTTAGTTCTAATCCTATTTTGAGCCCCATTTAATTATCGTTGTTAAATTATTATTTCCTCTACACTATTGAATTATGTTAAATAATTTAGAAGAGATGTAATTTATGCTATTTATTGTTCTGAAAAATGCTAAACTTGAAAATACTTGATTCATATTACTCTAATTATCATTTTTAGGGTTCCGTAGAAAAATCAGAACCCTTATAATTTCGTCATGTCCGTATTTCACAGCCATTTTATCCGGAAACTATGGAAACTATATAAATGAAATTTAGAAGTAAGGTGTCTCCTGTGAACCACTAGAAAATGCAGTAGTGAAAGTAAAGAAAAAAGTTTTATTATGGGTGGCACTCCATACATGTGTTTGAGGGACAAGATTTTTTTTTCATTGCACATACCCGTGTGGTAGGTATTTAAAAATGACAATGATGTTGTAAGAATTTTTTTTCCTTTAAGCTAATCGTTCGCGAAATATTCGCTTCTAAAAACCTCAAAAGTGGGTCCCCTCCTCTCTAACTTTTGAACGCCGGGCCAGAAAAGTCTGAATAAATTAAAGGTAGTAGAACTATATAAAAACAGTTAACGATTTTTGGTTTGAACAATAAGAGTCTTCCCGTTAATTATGTAGATATTCGATGTTTTAAGCTACCAACAAAGATTTCTTCAACTCATTACTTTATGGGGCATTCTACGGAACCCTTAGCTTATGTGTGTCCGACACGCACTTGGTTTCTTTTCATCTTATTAATCATGACTTTTTGTTATTATGGGATTTCTAGTATTTTGTGTTTTATATTATTTATGAATCTACAGAATAACCTGTCAATAACGGAATCCGACGGTACCAAAAAATTTTCCGCTATTGACAGTGTTTCCTCTATTTAGAGGTTTCACTATTCGCAGGTTTTCGGTTAGAGAAGAATTTATTTTCCGCTATTGGGGGTATAAAAATGAACAGAAAGAAATCGAATAGCGAACAATGCAAAATTTTATTTAAGAATAATAATCAGTGATCGCAGCTTGTTTTGATTTTGCAGAAATTAAATCGTCTTGTACTAAATTGATGCATTCTATGACCTTTTCGAATAATTTTCCATTATTTTTTGAACATGCAAAATTTTGAATTTCTTTGAGTAAATCAATTGCTTCCGAATGTTTAATTTTTGACGCAGTATCTGGTTCGGTTTGCTCAGCGTTTTCATCATCAATTTCATTGTTATCAATTTCATCATCAATTTCGTTATTGTTTACGCGTTCTTCAACAGTTGCATTGGTCGAAACATTGAATTGCGTATCCGATTCTGTGAGAACTTCGTTGTCTATGTTGATGTATTCTTCAACGGGCAAATCATCAAAATTTCCTTCCACCATTAAAGCACGCAAATGTGCCAATGAAATGTTTTCTTCATCGACTTCACTTCCGACTAGATCAAAATTAAATCCAGCCTTTCGGAAACAGTTTGGCACTACGTTTTTAGAAAGGTTTGCTATCGAATCTCTCAACCAATAAATCGCATCAAGGTATGTTATACCCTTTACCAAATCAGCAACACCTGCGGCTGATTCCATTTGACAAATTAATCGTTGAAGAACACGTTTGCGGTAATGAGTTTTGATTGCAGAAATCATTCCTTGGTCAAGTGGTTGAAGTTTGCTAGTGGCACGTGGTGGAAAGAAAACTAAACGAATGTTTGAAAGTTCCAAATGTGGATGACTGGTAGCATTGTCCAAGAATAGTAAAATGTGCCGTTTCTGAACGACCATTCGATTGTTTAATTGTTCTAGCCAATGTTCCATTAAAGATGCCGTCATCCATGCTTTTTTATTTGAATACCACGAAATTGGTAAATTGTCTTTTCGAATGTTTTTAAAACATCGTGGATTGTTCGACTTGCCAATTACCAAAGGTTTTTCAAATTTTCCGTCACCAAAACAACACAAAAGCACATCGCACATTTTTAATATATAAAAAGATATCTTTTTGAAAATGTTTGTCGCGGCTAAACTCGGAATCTGCCGAGTCGATTTCAATCAAATTTGGCATGAAGATTACTGTTCAGTAGGTGAGTGTTTATGTAAGGTTTAAAATAAATTGGTTTCAAACTTTTGGAAATATTTAAGATTTAAATTTTTCACGTTTTACTTTTCAAGAGAAAGTCGACTTTAGCGCTTAAGCTTAAGATCAATAAATGAAGAGAGATCGTGCAATTATCGCATCGTTAGTGGCTACTCCCTCTCTCTTAAATATGAGACGTATTCGAGAGAACATTTCGGCATTTTGCTGATTGCACGATCTCTCTTCATTTATTTTTGTTAAGAAGCAAAGAACACTTTCTCTTGATATGAAATCCGTCCATGGATTCATACTAGAGATGGATGCGACTTCATGTCATGTGGTTTTCGATAAGGAAATGGGGATTGATTTATTTTTGGATCTTCTTATGCCCATCTCGAATACGAAAACGTCAACCTTTACTTGCGTATTAGGGAACAGTTACTTTTCGCTTTAGCAAATCGGAACAAAAGCTCTTTCTCAAGAATTCTCTATGATTTGACCCTCTGTATTTCCGTAGAGCCGGTTTTAATTGTTTTCTACAAATTTTACTCGGGTTATTCAATACAATTTTGGTTCATTAAACCCGTAGAAGATCGATTTGTTCAAATTGGTGGAAAATGGTAAATATTTTTTTGAATTTCAGATCGTAGGACATCATCGTTTCCGGAAATCCCAAGTTGACTAATTTTCATCCGGTTTGAAGGGCTCTTTTCCTGTAAAAATTTGAATTTTTAACGGTTTTTTGCCCGTAGCGGCTAAACGAAGCGTGCTACGGGATGCATATGTATGACCAACCCCCACTGTTTTGACATTTCCTACCTTCCTTTCATACATCATTTTTCCCCAAATTGAGGTTTTAAAGGTAAGCATTCAAAAGATCGGAAAATTGATAAAATTCAGATTTTGAATTTTTAACGATTTTTTGTTCCTAGCGACTAAACGAAGCGTCCTACGGAGTTCATACATATGACCGACCCCCATTTTTTTTAAATTTCCTAACTTTGAATCCCAAGTTGACCAATTTTCTTCCGGTTTAAAAGGTTCTTTACCGGCAAAAATTTGAATTTTATACGGTTTTTTGCCCGTAGCGGCTAAACGAAGCGTCCTACGGGGTTCATATGTATGACCAACCCCCACTATTTTGACATTTTCTACCTTCCTTTCATACATCATTTCTCTCTACATTAAGGTTTTAAGGGTATGCATTCAAGAGATCGGAAAATTGATAAAAATCAGATTTTTAATTTTTAACCATTTTTTGTTCCTAGCGGTTAAACGAAGCGTCTTATGGAGTTCATACTAATGACCAACCCCCATTTTTTTTAAATTTCCTAACTTTGAATCCCAAGTTGACCAATTTTCTTCCGGTTTGAAGGGTTCCTTTCCAGCAAAAATTTGAATTTTATACGGTTCTTTGCCCGTAGTGGCTAAACGAAGCGTCCTACGGGGTTCATATGTATGACCAACCCCCACTATTTTGACATTACCTACCTTCTTTTCATGCATTATTTTTCTCTACATTAAGGTTTTAAAGGTATGCATTCAAAAGATCGGAAAATTGATAAAAATCAGATTTTTAATTTTTAACCATTTTTTGTTCCTAGCGGTTAAACGAAGCGTCTTTCGGAGTTCATACGTATGACCCAGCCCCATTTTTTTTAAATTTCCTAACTTTGAATCCCAAGTTGACCAATTTTCTTCCGGTTTGAAGGGTTCTAGCGACTAAGCGAAGCGTCCTACGGGATTCATACGTATCACCGACCCCCAATTTTTTTCAAATTTCCTAAATTTTTCAATACATCTTTTTTCTCTGAATTGAGTTTTTAAATGTGTGTTCAAACAAAAGTTATGATATATGATAAAATTCAGATTAAAATTCGTAAACGCAAAATCTCGCGTTTTTCGGAAAAATTTTGTAATTTCTTATATATTGGAAACTCAATTTGTATATTTTTTCTATTACTATTACACAAAATACTATTACACAGAAAACAGAAATTTTTGAGTAAATTTTACTCTCCAATGGTACACATTTTTGTTTGTGTTTGTTTTGTGAAAATTTCAGAATATCAAAATTGTGTGCGTTGTGTGTACATGTACATTGTGTTCCATCCGCGAAATTTTGTTTCAGCCACCTTTCCTATTATTGTGATCACTCATTCCCTATTTGACAATCAAACATCAACATAAATTCGCGCACTGTCTGTTCTTTAAACGTTAAAGACGGTCAAAGGCGCATATGGCCCATGGATCTTTTGTCTGCTGTTACGTGTGTGATGTTGGAAAAAATGGGTAGAGAGTCACATGGGATCGCGACATCTGGTAAATTATTTTGTCTGTGATTAAACCTCAACTTTTCTTGTAAGTAGAAGAAAGCAATATTTTTCAACAAATTCGCCGAAAATAAATTTACACGGCTAACGTGGGCGTATTGTTGATGTGGCCGATCGGATCGGATTAACCTCTCAAATATTACTGTGCCATAAAAAATTTACATTCGGTACTTATCGAAGTTTAAGTAAAAAGTTAACCAGTTGTGTTTGAGTTTCAACCGGCAATCTATAAATCCTTATTTGTTTCATTGTTGTCACCGAACATAGGATAAATTTCGATTTCTTATAACTACTATATTTCAATGTTTTTGTAGCTTTAAAATTAATAGGTGCTGTGAGGTTTAGTAATAATTCCAAAATTGGGTCTTTTTGAAAGAGTGCTTGAATAGTTGTTTTAAGTTTATTTCTCATTTTCTCATTAAGCACTATTCATACTTTCAATTTATTATCCATTTTACGGCGAAAATTTGTAGCCAAACGTTAATAAAAACATTATTGAAAAAGTCAAAGATTTTTTGGAAGTTTTTGAACTTATGTTACAATCAAAAGATAACTGCTAAGAATCAAAAATCTATAACTAAAGAAAAACAAAACATATATAGTATCAACATATACATTATACAAAAAATATGCAGTATTACGTAATGCCCAGCAAAGCGGGCGGGTACAGCTAGTTATATCATATTTCCAAACTATTGTTTGCTCACCTTTAAAACCTCAATTTAGAGAAAAAGAAACGGTTGGAAATGAAAGTTGGTTCATTTGTACGGAAATTCCAGATATATTTTATTTACAATATATATGTATTTCCCACAACTTCATAATTTAGTTAAAAACCATATGATCCATGATCCATGTGGTTTGTTGAATCGTATCCCCGTCTGTATGAGAGATGGTAAATGCAGCAAAAGCTTTTCTAAGGATTTTTACAATACAACTCTAGCCAATGTTAGATGCGTCGTGTTAATGATATAACAGTTGACTTTCGTGGCCACTCTGTTGACAACCGTTATGCTGTTCCTTAAAATCCATATCTTTTAGCGAAATTTGATTGCTACTTAAATGTGGAAGTTCTTGGCACAGTTAAGAGCCTAAAATATATGCACAAATATGTTAATAAGGGATACGACTGTGCCTCATTACAGTTTGTAAGAGTTTGAGGTGGAGTTGAGGGCAAAGTTTATATAGATGAAATCAATAGCTTTTTGTCCGGTCAGTATGTTGGATCTACGGAAGATAGTTGGCGCATAAATGAGTATCCAATGCATTACCAGTCACGTAATATATATTATAGTTCGACTTGAATGTCACTTGCCTCATCGGCCAAATGCAGTCTTTAGGGAAGGAAATGTTCAGCAAGCTCTTAAAAATCACAGAAGAACAAAATTGACTGCATTCTATGAAATCAATCGAATTAGTTCGTCCGAGTTTCTATATACAGAGACGCCGATGCATTATATTTAGGTAGATAAAGAAAAGAAATCGAAAAACCTCGAAGAGGAAGTAGTAGAGATTTTGCTCGATTATTTTATGTTTTATGTTGAGTTGTTCCATTTGAGACTATTTTGCTTCATCTTCGAGGTCCCATCATGATTTGGGTACTGTTGGGAACATTATTTACTGCACATTTTCAGCACATGCACGAAGTATCGCATGAAATGATGGAGAGTGGCGTGAATATTTATTAGAAGTAAAAGAGTGTGAGTCCTCTCAGCAGTTAAGAGAGTTAGTTGCCATATCCTATTTGTGGTATGAACTTTCCTACAAATGCTTCAGATTTCTGCAATGAATTCAAAATTTTCATGTGTGAAGAATTTTTAAGAAACTCTTCAGAAAATGATTCATAGAACCGTGCTATATTAGCTATTGAGGAAATTTTGTTCAGTAAACGATTCCTTCGGTACTTCAACTAAACTTTTCGGAGGTAAGACTTTTTTACTCTGTGGAGATTTTTGACGAATATTGCCAGCTATATCTCACGGTACATGTGTACCACTTATTGAGAATTGCCTTAGTTCATGGTCCGAATTTTCAAAATCCACAAAATAACTTTTACCCAAAATATGAGAGCTTCACCTCATGAGATTGAATTCGTTGAATTTCTTAAATCTCTTTGTAATGGAACTTTACCCACATTTCCAGATTACAGCCAAGATGTTATTGAAATTCCTTCCCATTTAGTTAGCTGGAACTTCGTGAATCCAGATACTTATGGCAATGTATCTGAAACCATAAAGTCTAACGATATTCTCAATTCGGTTATATTAGCACCCAAATATGAAGCCTGTACTTTCATTGATGCAGAAATCTTTAACAGCCTGGCCGGAGAGAAACGAATATATTTGAGTTCCGATAAAATCTTGAGTGATGATTATAGAGAGCAAAATAATTTTCCAGTAGAATTTTTAAACTCAGTTCATGTAAAATGGCTCCCGATCCCACAAATTTATTTTAAAAACCAAATTGCATACTTTTACTTATTCGTAATTTATGTACAGGACATGACTTGCTTGGTCAATGGTACACCTATTCGTTTAGTTCAAATGCAAAAGAAAATTTTTTGGATTGTGAGATCTTAGCAGGAGTTTTCCGAAACACACGTATTTCGACACGTGTGACGTATTTTTGCCTTTTTCTTTTCAAGAAACTCAATTTCCCGTCATTCTGGCTTTTGCGATGACAATTAATAAATCCCAGGGGCAAACGTTTCAAAAATCAGGAATCTTACTCAAACAACCTATATTTTCTCACTGTTAATTGTGTGTTGTAGCCAGTAGAGTTAGATCGTTTAACCGATTGCGTGTTTATATGTACTACTGGGGCGCCCCCTGCTCGCTTCGCTCGCCAACCCCCTTCGTTCGCTATGCTCACTCTAAAAGCTCGCGCATGGCTTTCCATATACAGTAGCATTGTCAGTAAACAGGTGATTTAGTTCAGACTTCAGTAGCAATCATTTAACCTCTTTCAGCACGTCAACGTACAGCTTTATTGAATGAGGCCCCAACTACAACTATCAAAAACCTAGCGCATGCGGTTGCGAATTCAAAAAGATCTTAAGGTTCCTCATAACCAACACTTTTTTAATAGTTTTTGGCTCGTAGCAGCTAAACAAAGCATTCTAGGTGGTTTATATATCTGATCATTCCCCATTATTTTGTCATTTCCCAACTTTTGGCCATACATCATATTTCTCTAAAGTATGTTTTTGAATGTGGGTCCATAGAAAAATTAGGAAATATGATAAAATTCAGAAATTTGCTCGCTTTCCATGAATATTCGTGAAAGTTATGTTCGCGTTTTCTAGAGATAACTTTAAAATGATGACTTTCTTAAGTTTTTATATAAAATTTGCATATATTTTTATCAAAATAGCAAAAAATAATGATATAAGCAAACGATGGCTTTAAATTTATCTGTGGTAATGCATCCATATTATTGTCTGTGGCCATATGTTCATTGTTTTGAATTTTGTCTGGAAGAATGCAATTTTATAAGCCAAAGATTGCCTTCTTCAAGGCAAAAAGCAAAAGAATGAACATACGCCTATTGTCTGTGATACGGCTTTATTTGCACCTCACCCCTCACATTATCATTGGGAAAGATAATACGTTCGAGTGGAAACAATACACGTATTTGTCACAAATGGTAGGCTAGGCCAATGATAATATTAAATAAGTACATATGTTCTATATTTTGATTTCTTCGTAGAGGAATGCAATTATATGTTAATCTTTTTGGTTTGTGTCCCCAGTAGAAGATTGAAACCATTTGGTTTGATTTTCAACTTATTTAGTACTTGCCATATATTAGGGACACAAACCAAAAATCATCATATGGTTGCATATCTTCAGGCAAAAATCAAAACAATCACACGCACACATTCTTCCCAAGAGCATCATTTACGCTATGGGTGTGCTCAACTTACACATACTATCTCATTGAATTTTTTAATTTCAATTTAAAATTAAACTTATTTATAATTAAATTTAAGTTAAAAAATTAAGTGATGCACATAGAGGAAGAATTAATCTTTCGAATGGTATAATTCTTATCCAGTTAAGTCCACCTGGTTTCCTGTAAAAGGGATAACAAAAAACGTGTCGCCTATTTATATATAGATTTCTGAAACACAAAGCCAAGTTCATTTGGCAGAAGATGAAAGAATTTTTACAAAAAGTATTTTGTATGAGAAAATTTTAAAATATTTTGACATCCGCAACCGCACCCGCAAGGTTTTCGATAATTATAGATAGGGCCTCATTCAATATAGATGTACTTTGACGTGCAAAATTAGCTGAAATGATTGCTACCACATTCTGAACTAAATAACCTTTTTACTTACAATGCTCCTGTATATATATCTCCATGCGCGAGCTATTAGAGTGAGCGGGGCGAACGGCGGGGGTTGGCGAGCGTAGCGAGCAGGGGGCGCCCCCTAGTAATATTTAACAATCTAGCCTTATTCTAGACATGCGCCCTGAATTGAAATGCAGGTACTCTGCCGGGGGTTCTTCTCACTGTCCGATAGCTTCTTCTCCTGGCGGTGCTTTCTCCTGTTATTATGGAGGCGCTGGATCTCTCTTCCCAACCGCAATCGTTCTTCCTGACCCACGGCTTTTAACAATTGGCGCCTGACTGCCTCGACTTCCCTTCTAAATCTTGCCTCCACCCCCGATCTTTATTTCGTCGACGGTGTTTCCTTCTTTGGAGGTGTGTTCTCCCGCTGTTAACACATCCGCCTGGCCCGGTACTCCTCCAAGCTTAACGGTCTCGGACCCACCTTTGGGTCCCGTAGGGCCCCCTCTTGTGAACGAATTGACAAATTCGACATGGGGCGTATCCCCTGTGAAACGACATGTGTACTTCAGATCTGACCCGATAGGTTCCTTGGAACCATGTTCAGTCAGTCCAACCCGAGCCGATAGGTTCCTAGGGACCGTGTTCGGTACGTGGATCTTCGCAATGTTGATTAGTTATTACTAACTGGATTACTGAAGTCTAGGTCCCGGTAGCTGGAGGCTAAGTCCAAGTTTCTTCTGGTTCTGCGGCTAAGTAGAAGTTTCACCAGTTCTGCGGCTAAGTCTTCCTTCCTTGGTGGATTTCCTTTGTCGCGGGCACACCTCGGGTAGTCGTTTCTCCAGACTATCTTGTCGTCCAAATTTTCCCGTTATTTATCGGAAAATTTCGTGCCGAGTACACAAAATTTTCCCGATCAATGTTCAATGGATGGTCATTGTCATTGATCGTCACGTTACCATATTTCGCTTCCGCCCTGGTGATGCCACCTAGTGGTTGTTGGTGGCTGTGAGTAACCTGCGCTTGCAAGATCATTGCTGCTGTATGGGTGCTATAATTGTCTATAATTTCGTCACATTGTTCCTTGTGTTGACAGACGTCAATTGCGGAATGGATCAACGTGTCGCAAGTATTTTTGGTTAGTATTTATTAGTATTTATTTATTGTTTTGATCCATTTTCAGGTATCCTGAAGGAGGACCATCACACTCCTGCCCCTTTTAGAGGATACTCCCAAGGAAAGAGAGCGATGTTGGAGGGCCGACGGTTTTTTCCACTGGTGTTAGGAGCAATTGACTAGGATTGGTGTGGAATCGTTCCGGGATCTACTTCGTTTTGTTTTCTATTTGATTGTTCTTATGCTAATACTACTTTCACTAGTTATATTTGGACCGAATCGATACCTAGTTAATAACAATTCCTCATATTTCCTTTACTGACTTCCGTGGAGCATTTTCCAATAATTTGCAAATTATATGTTATATTTTATTATAGTTCCTTGATCCTACGTTCTTAGTAGTAACATTTTAATCCGTTATTAGTACAACGTCCGTTTTTTAACATACTTTCAACTTTTCGCTTTGGTGTCTTTTAATAAATTTCATATGGTGTTACTTTTTGTTTTTTTTTTGTTTTCATATGTATATCGTGAATCCTATTTTCTTACTAGTTACGATTGAGTCAATTGTTATTACTAGGTTACATTATTTCAATCATCTTTTCTTAACTACTATGTTTTAAAATTTTCTTATTTTCCTATTTATCTCAATTTATTTATTTTTTTAGCCACCTACTTACGTCGCCGGTTCTCTCTCGTTTGGTGTTAAGGATCTGCTTCGAAGTAGGCTTATGCTCAACGTGGTCACCTTCCTTCCTTCCTAGTGGTGGATGCTTAGCCGAGGGCCAGATATTTACTTTCTTGTGATGGTCAGCGTGGGAGTATCCGGTGGTATCTTGCTTTTTCCTGTTCCTTTCTAATTTCATTTCTCGGATCATTTTAAATATCTCTTCTTCCCTCTTTTTGAAAAATTTTTCTTCTTCATCAGGGTGGCCTTGTCTGCCTTCTTCCGGTTCACCCAGTTTGAAGTGGTGATACAGCTTGTCGGCTGATTCGAGAATGTCCTCCCACATACTGTTGGTCATTCGTAAGTTGTCCACGTCTCCAGCATAGCATGCAAGGATGTCTTCCCACATGCTGGTGGTCAATCCTATCCTGGCGGTTGAGGTTTCTAAGCTTTCGTCATCTGCTGGTCTGGGGGCAACGTCTAGATTATGGATTTCGACGATAACCTGAAGTGGACCCATGTTGATTTTTATTTTGCTGGAGGATTCCTCAAGAATGACGACCTCTGTGTAGTTATTCTGGCTTCCGAGTCCTCCACCTTCCGTGTTCGGGACGGACATCTTTGTATTCTGGTAATTGTAATTGTTTGGTATTATTATTCTTATCTCTGGGTATTTTTATTTATTGTTATTGTTATTATTATTGTTATTTTTATATTATTGTTATTATGTATCTCAATATTTAATTGTTCCAACAATTTTGTATGTCTTTGCTCCTCCATTTTACTTATGTTGCTTTTATACATTTAATAGTCGGATAATGGTTCAATATCTACAGATAGATTATCAATTTTCACATCTTCATCCAGGCTATTCATTATTTGTACATGTGGAATACCCTTAGATGGAATTACCGTGTTGGCTACGAAAATTCCTGATTGAATTTTTTTACTTAATTTTACAGTATATGAATCTATTTCTAAGTCCAAAGCTTTAATTATCGTTGTCCTAGCTGGTGTGATAATGCTTGTATATTTCGGTATTCCAGTTTCAATTGGTACGGTAACTTCAGTTTTATTTATACGTAGCGAAATTTCAAATATTTCATAATCGATAATGCTTTTTGTTGCTGTTAGGAAATCGCGAACCAAGATTCCGACAGTAGGAATTGGAAAATCATTACAAACCATGTGAAATTCATGAAAGATTGATGTGTTTGATAGTGTTTTATTTACAACTATGGTACCTAAGGAATTCGTTTTGTTATCTGTAATACCAGTAATGGTACATTTTCTATCTGGATTTATGGAAATTGTGCTATTTAAATTTTTTGACGTGAATACGTCTTTAAATTTGCTACCATACGGAAGCAATCCAAAAAAACTAATGATAAAATCGGGGGATAGAGTTTGGCATTGTATCTTCGAATCTCTGCACTACATCCGAAATTAAATTATACCACTGGATAGATAAAGGATCAAAGAAATCACTAGGATAGGCGAGATCAGTGGCACATCGCGCGCGGCGGAGGGGGAAGCGCCGAAAAATGGGATTATTTTGTACTAAATTTTGCCGATTTTGAATTTCAAAATCGAATTCAAACAGCCAGGCTGGCAGAATCGCCAGCAACACAAAAATTTTGCCAGTACATGTGATTGTGCAACCAAACGTCAACGAACGGGGTCACCCCACCGAGAAACAACACATGCGAGCGTCACACACGCTCCCTTTGTAGGGTGTCACCGTAAGGTCAATGTTTTTTGCACAATTTTGTGCCGTGGCGAAATTTTTGTGTTGCTGGCAATTCTGCCAGCCTGGTTGATTCAATCCGATTTTGAAATTCAAAATCGGCAAAATTTGGTGAAAAATCCCCATTTTTCGGTGCCTGACTTTGATTTGACTTCATATTGTAAAACCGCTAAGAACAGACAAATTGCTACTACTTTATCGGTAGCAGTATCATCATCATCAAGTCAAAGCCGGTGGAGACGCCATATATCGCAACATCAATAGCTTCACTGATTGTAATAGAGTTGACATTGACATTTCGGAAATTTATTTGGAAATTAAAGACCCAAAAGCAGGTGATGTCTGTCTAGTAAACATAAAGGCCCAATGGCATCTTCAAATTCATACTCGGGTGTGTGTATATCCACCCGGGCACAGCGTTAGCAGATATTAAACTCTTAATGATACGATCGTTGTTAAAATATTCCAAAAACATCGCTAAAATTATACCCTGTTACGAGCCTGATCTTACTACACCAGTTACGATAGTTGGAGACTTTAACGTTGATGTCTCACAAAACTGTTCATTGCCTGACTTCATGCTCAGCGAGTTCAATTTGTATTTTATTGAAACTTCTCCAACAACGTTAGGTAATACCTGTATTGATTCAACGTTTACCAGAAATCTGGATGTATCTTGTATGCTATTTGTGTCGTACTTTTCGTATCACATACCTATAATTAATAAAGTTATATTGTAACAAAATAATGATTTGTTTCCTTGCTTTTGTCCTAAATACATAAATAAAAATATTTTATTCAAGAAATATTACCCGTTAGGTAAACATTTTCACGTATAACACACGGCCGTGTCCATGACACAGCCACACCCCAGCTTTTTTAATTGATTATAGATATGTCCGCTCCAATGTCAATAAGGAAAGAAGTTCCTTTTCGAAATGAATTAATCTGAACATTTATGAAATTTGTTAGTGTCCTATCAAAGCTGTATACGGAAGCGGATTTGAGATAAAGAAGTTCGTTTTCAAATGGTAATTGTTTTACTGCTCCCCCGATTTCTCGGGAACAGTCTCGTTTCCTGAGTTCAAAACGTTAACCCTATAAGTGTTATTATTGCTATTATTTGCCCAATTTATCGACCGATTTTGCTAGTTTCTATTAAAATTTGTTTGCCTTTGTGAATAATTATTGTTTCTCTGAAATCGTTTGTAATTATTATTGTTATAATTATTTTTGTTATTTGTGTAAATCTGATTATTGAATTTTTGACGTGAATACGTCTTTAAATTTGCTACCATACGGGGGCAATCCAAAAAACCTAATAATAAAATCGGGGGATACAGTTTGGCGTTGTAGCTTCGAATCTATGCACTATATCCGAAATTAAATTATACCACTGGATAGCCAAAGGATCAAAGAAATCACTAGGATGAGCGAGATCAGTGACGCATCGCGCGCGGCGGAGGGGAAGCGCCGAAAAGTGGGGTTATTTTGTACTAAATTTTGCCGATTTTGAATTTAAAAATCGAATTCAAACAACCAGGCTGGCAGGATCGCCAGCAACACAAAAATTTCGCCAGTACATGTGATTGTGCAACCGAATGTCAACGGTCGGTGTCACCCCACCGAGAGAGTATGTGTGGCGCCCGCATGCGTTTGTTTGTCATTGAAGCATACACATGCGAGCGTCACACACGCTCCCTTTGTAGGGTGTCACCGTATGCTCAATGTTTGTTGCACAATTTTGTACCGTGGCGAAATTTTTGTGTTGCTGGCGATTCTGCCAGCCTGGTTGTTTGAATTCGATTTTGAAATTCAAAGTCGGCAAAATTTGGTACAAAAACCCCATTTTTCGGTGCCTGGCTTTGATCTGACTTCATATTGTAATACCGCTAAGAACAGACAAATTGCAACTACATCATCGATAGCGGTATCAACATCATCCAGTCGCAAAGCCGGTGGAGTCGCCATATATCGCAACATCAATAGCTTCACTGATTGTAATAGAGTTGACATTGACATTTCGAAAATTTATTTGGAAATGAAAGACCCGAAAGCAGGTGATGTGTGTCTAGTAAACATAAAGGCCAATGGCATCTTCAAATTCATACTCGGGTGTGTGTATATCCACCCGGCCACAGCGTTAGCAGATATTAAACTCTTAATGATACGATCGTTGTTAAAATATTCCAAAAACATCGCTAAAATTATACCCTATTACGAGCCTGATCTTACTACACCAGTTATGACAGTTGGAGACTTTAATGTTGATGTCTCACAAAACTGTTCATTGCCTGACTTCATGCTCATGCGAGATCAATTTGTTTTATATTGAAACTTCTCCAACAGTGTTAGGTAATACCTGTATTGATTTAACGTTTACCAGAAATCTGGATGTATCTTGTATGCTATTTGTGTCGTACTTTTCGTATCACGGACCTATAATTAATAAACTTATATTGTAACAAAATAATTATTTGTTTCCTTGCTTTTGTCCTAAATACATAAATAAAAATATTTTATTCAAGAAATATTACCCGTTACATAAACGTATTCACGTACAACACACGGCCGTGTCCATGACATAGCCACACCCAAGCTTTTTTATTTTGATTATTTTTCTGAAAACTGTTGTTAAACGTATGTCTGTTTCTGAATTTTGAATTTTGAAACCTTCTATTTCCATAAAATACATTGGTGGTTCTAGTTACCTCCGCTTCACTAGCTATCTTAACAGCTTCCTGAAGAGTTTTAGGCATTGCTGCGAAGACGGTAGATTTTATTGTGTCCTGCAGGACATCGGATATCTGAACAATGTTGAGTTGCGCTATTAACTTTGCGATATGTGTAGCATAATCCTTAACAGAGTAGTTTCCTTGAAAACTCTTGGAGAGTTCTGTTTGAATTTTCAAAGGGGTTTTTTCTGTCTTAAATATACCTTGAAGTGTGGATTTTAGTTAATCTAGGTCTGTTGGAGGCGTCAAGATATTTAATTTGTTTTTAACATTCTCGGAAAGTCTAGTCTTCAGAGCAAACTTTATCAATTTACTTTTCTCAGTCGCGTCCTTCAAATCCTCATATAAGAATTCAATCAAATTCGGAAAATTATTTATGTTTTTAGTGTCACCCTGAAACTCATGTATTACCTTTAGGCTGACTTATATATCAAATGAAGACGTCATATTGGTGATTTGTGTTTCGTTTTCTATAATTTTGTTAATATGTTCATCCAATATGGCTTCTAACGTAGAGTATGCTTTATTAAATGTTTCTTTTAATTCGTTAGCTAACTTTGCATCTGCTTTAAATAGTTCGTAATAAGTGACAGAGAATTTTCCTTTGATTTCTTTTAATTTTGATGTTGTCTTTAGTAAATGTGATGAAGAATAACTTCGATTGGGATTTTTTGTGAATTTTAAAGAGCTCGTATCTCACTCATCGACTTAGATCTTATACATTTTGTGCTACTACTTTCTAAAAATGAAGAACTCTACTAATAACACGCCTAACATTACTCAAACAATTTCAACATCACTCAATACTCTACTTTTAATTTGACCTACAAAATTTTAAGAAGACGTTCCGCCATTGTTATTAATTATTACTTCCTCTTTCATTTTTGAGCCTGACTTGCCCATTATGTAAAATTCGTTTTGTAAGAATAACTATTATTAATGTTCCTATCGTTTATTACTTTTATTTTTACGCTTAAGGTTAATATGTAACTTTCTCTTAACTCTTAGCTTGTTTATCTCAACGATGTATATTTCTTTATCTTTGCCTTTTGAGATACTTGTCAAGAAGTACAGACTTGCTAACTCTTTTCGTATTTTCTCTGATCCTCTGATCCTCCTCTGGTCCTTTCTTTCTTTTCTGAAGTTTGCTGTGGTGGAACATTCTGCTGCGTTGTCCTCCTTCTATACTCCTGCAGTTAGATGACTCTTTTCTTAGTTGGCTGCTGGGCTACTCCTCTGTTGTGGCTTCTGTCATATCTTGCGATGTCTATGGGTCGTGGGCCGGCTGTCTTATCTTTCAAAGCTTCCTCTAGTGGAAATGACACTAGATTCGCAGGATCGCCATGTGATGGATGTACCAAAAATAACGAAGAAGATTTAAATGTTTTTTTTAGAGTGGCATTGCAAGATGCAATGGGGCAAATACTCACTCGTGCTAATAACGCTTGTTTGTGAGATTGATTAATAAGACAAGTTTGTCCATTGACGTTAAATCAGTAACTGATTTATTCGTCACATGTCATTGGTTTATATGTACAATTTTGGTTCTTTGTTCTGAATATAACCCAATTTCTCATGACTAACTTAATGTTACCATATTTCTTGCAATTTCCAACCCAATTTCTTATGTTTCAAGAGTGAAGCAATAGTTCTAAGATAAGTTAAGTTAAGCTATTTCTTTGTTCATATTTTCAAAAATGGAGCAAGTTCAACGAAATATATGCGAAATATATACAATACTAAAGGTATAATAGTATAATCTTAGAATAGTTTAGTATAGCAGTTTTTCATATGCATATTCCCTAAGAATATGCTTAATTTATCTTTATTAATTTTACTATATTAAGGTCCAAAATTATTGGTTAGTTTCCTTACACACGTCTTCAAGTTTGGGGAGGTTTCGTTGGCGCCCCCTTATACATAAATGCACGACTCCAATTATGAGGATAAGGGAGAAAACTACGTATACATAGACGAGTTTTTGTGGGAACCCTTCGATATTAAAAGCTTCAGAGTTAGATGGAGCAATGGTTTTGGGATCGGGCTTGGCTGCTCTTATGTTTATGTGACGCATGGTATGAGGGAAATTAGAACCCTGCTTCCTGTTTTGGCTATGTATGATGAAGTTCCTGGTTCTCACAATAGCAAGTGGGCTCAATATAAAGTAACGCCAGTTCTGTCGTTTGTTCTGCTGACTAAATCAAACTATTGTCTCGGTTCTGCTGACTGAATCGAGTTGTTACACAAAACGTCAGCGATTTTGGGTGGCTTGGTGGCGTAGATGCAAGTGTTTGTGGGAGGGAGAGAGATCCAATAAGAGCTACGATCCAATATGAGTACGCCACTTCTTATGAGGCCAATGTTACATTGAAAGGGACTTGACTGAGCATTAAAAATATGGTATTTCGCTCGACAGAAGTACTGGGAGGCGTCTGAGGTTAGACAATCGTGGAAATCGCTGATTCTCATCTCATATAAATGTTCCCGGTCTAGGTAGATCAAGAGGGTTTTGGCAGAGGGCTGAATATAGCAGAGAGAGTTGTTGTAGATTGCAGGTAATGAAAGAATGCTGATAGTTTGATATACATCCCTGAAAGGAAAGAGTAGTTTTAATTCGATGGTTGACTTGGAGTTGATTTCTGTGATTCTGTGACATAGTGGAGTGGATATTCAAAAATTTAGTTGCAAGATCAGCTAGCTATTTGTGGCTCAAAAAGAAAAGAATAAATGTCAAATATTCAGTTGTGTTTGAACAGCGGACGTGTCGAACGATTCAAGCATCACTTTTTGATCATTGGCAGGAGCTAACATAGGCTCAACGTTGTGCTTATTTGCGGAGGAATGTTGCCAACTTTGTCGCTTGTTTATCCATTGTTTCGGACTGAGGGTGGTAAGGAGTTGTTTTCAGCTTTTTGATCCTTAGGAGTTTTGAGACTTCTTGGAACATTCCAGCGATTAGGTTAGCACCTTGAACAGTCAAGACGCTCTCCGGTATCCCGTGTCTACATTTAATCGTGGTAGTAAACGCTTCGGTGAGGGTGGTTGATTCGGCATTAGAAATAGGGATTGCCTCCGAAAATTTTGTCAAATCGTCATGAAAGGTTAGGATGTATTTGTTCCCAAGTTATGAAACGGGTAGTGGTCCCACGACATCTAAATAAACTCTTTCGAAAGGTTTGGAACTCATTGAAGTTTTTTTCATAGGGTTTCGGGATACTTTATTTATCTGACACTGTTTACAGTTCCTGATAAATGTTAAACAGCTTGGGTCATTACTTCCCATTAAAACTGTTTTTTGACCCTCTTCAAGGTCCGATATACCCTTGATGACATCCCGTGGGGAAATCTTTTATTATTTACTCCCTTTCCTTAGAGTCGTCCCTTTCCTTAGAGCTACGAATTCTGTCCTTCAGTGCCATTAGGGTCTGTAGTTCCAGTTTCGGAATGCTTATGTGTATGGTCTTCAGATTTCTTTCTACAGCAAGGGATACGAATTGAGAGAGGGTAGTGTTGAGATCATCCTCATCCTGAGGAATACGAAGGGGAAGATATACTCTTTTGACGAAGATATCGGATTCTTTGGAAGTAAATATTTTGGATTCGCCCGAGAAACCGATTTCGCACATATCGATACTTAATATGGCGGCTAGGCGTCGTTCCTGATTAGTTTCCCTTGAGGGCAAGATAAAGAATATGGTACGGACAGATTTCGACAGTAATACAGAGTCGTCCGTTTCGATAAGGGAAGGCGATATGTATTCGATTTGGTTATTTTTAGCTTTCTTTGGTACATTGTTGTCGAGGTTTTCAGTAACTTTAGCCTGTCTTCTTGTTATTGCATACAAAGAGGTTGTTTTTTGGGGGCCAGTTTGATTCTCAGAGTTATCATTCTCGGGGGTGTTCTTATGTAGTTCCGCGGTTACTCTACTTAAGGCATCGCCGTTTGCACTAAGTGTTTTTCCTAGTGGGTTATCGTGAAATCGTACTCTTCTAAGGGAATTCTCCATCACATCGATCTTTACGAGTGGTGATTAAGATTCATGAGCCAAACTAGAGGCTTGTGGTCAGTCATAATAGAAAATTTTCTTCCATATCAAATGGTAGAAATTGTTCCACGGCGTACACGATAGCGAGTTACTCTTCCTCTATTGTCGAGTACCTTGTTTCAGCACCGTTTAAAGCACGACTCGCGTATGCAATGGGATGATCTCCATCTTCGTCCTGCTGCGAGAGGACAGCTCCTAGAGCTAGGTCACCGACATATGCCAGAATATGGGAGGTTATCAATCGTTGTTTTAAGTCTGCGATGGCTTCACCAAAAAGGGCGTCAAATTTGAGGGGTACTTTCTTTTTTAATAGGTTGGTCAAAGGCTTGGCGATCTTAAAGAAATTTGGGATAAATCGGCGGTCATATCCGATTTATCCGAGAAAGGCTTTGATATCCTTTACTTTTTAGGTCTCGGATATGTTTTTACTGTTGTTATCTTCCCTGGGATAGATTGTAGCCATGAATGACTATGTCATCCATGTAAATAAAACAGTGGATACCTTGTAATCCAGACAAGATATTAGTGGGACCTCCTTTCAGACCTAATGGCATTCGACTGTAGTCGTAATGGCCATAAGGTGTACTGAAGGCTGTTTTTTCTCGATCACTGTCGTCCATTCTTATCTGGTGGAATCCACTGGCCGAGTCGAGCATCGTAATACTTAATTTCCCAAGTTGGTCCAGTATGTCGGTGATATTTGGTAGAGGGAACGCGTCTCCTAACGTAATCTCGTTAAGATGCCGGAAATCTACCACTACACGCCATTTCTTATTCCCTTGTTCATCGAGTTTTTTAGGAACCAGTAGTAGGAAGAGTTCCAGGGACTATATGGTGGTCTGACGATGCCTGATTTAAGCATCTCCTGGACTTGGTTGTTCACTTCCATACCGTTTGCCTTTGGTAGTCGGTACGAATTAAAGTATATAGGGGGATGATTTGCTTCTACCTCAATTTAAAGGGTAGTCGCGTTCATGCAGAACAAGATGTCTCCTTCTAGATAATATATATCGTTGAAGGTTCTACAGATATCTCCAATTGATATCTCTTCTTCCATATTGCAATGGTCCAATTTTACGAAGTTTTACAGTTGATCGAAGTTTCGAGTTATCTTTAAGAAATTCTTCGCATGTAGTGACTCTAAGTCCAGATCAAGGAATGGTTACCAACTAACTTCTTCCTCTGTAGTATTGAGGATTCAGACTTTCATCATCTCATTTTCAGGTAAAGCAATAGAATTGCCTATATACACTCCGGAAATTATTTCCCTATTCGAGACTACTGTCTCTGTGTAGACCGTAGTGGGTATTAAGTGGATCGTTTCCGCTCGAGCTGGAATAATCGCATTGCTTGACGACTATCCTTTGGAGGAGAAGATGTTACCGGTTGCAGTTTAACGTCTTGCCCAGGACCAGAAACTGACAAAGAAGAAGATGTGGAAGGAGATATTAACGAGGACGGAGTTATTATTATTGACTTAACTAACGAGGGAGGAGATTCTGTATTAGCTGATGAGGAAGGAGATATTATTGACTTAACTGACGTGGAAGGAGATATTATTGACTTCACTAACGTGGAAGGAGATATTATTGACTTAACTAACGAGGAAGGATATGCTGCATTAACTGATGAGGAAGGAGATATTGATGACGTAACTAACGAGGAGGGAGATATTATTGACTTAACTAGCGAAGAAGGAGAGACTGTATTAACTGATATGGAAGGAGATATTATTGACTTAAGTAACGTGGAAGGAGATATTATTGGGTGCAGCTTAACGTCTTGTCCAGGACGTGTAACAGACGAAGGTGATGTTGAAGATGCCGATGATGTGGCTGACGAAAATGGGGAGGAAACTGTCGGAGATAAAGAAGTGGAAAAGGATATCATTGGTTCCTGTTTAATGTCTTGCCCAGGACAATCGACTGTCAGAAGTGACATTAACGGAACTGGTGTACAAGAAGGTGTCGAAGTAACTGCCATTAATATTACCACTGACAAAGTCAAATACCAGATGTCGCGACCCCATGCATGACCCGGTACCCAATACTTTTCAACAGAATTCAAATGAAGTATGGAGCTTGTGTACTTTTTGTGTGTTTTAGTATTTTTTGTTAATTTGATAAAATATTTGCAAATTTGATTTAGAAATATATCAAAAATTACGAATTTTGCAAAAATTTCCAGAAAACGCGAGATTTACTTTCACAAGTATTTTCGGAAAACGAGCGAATTCCTGAATTTGATCATATTTCCTATTTTATGCATGGACACACATTAAAAACCATGATTAAGAGATATATGATATACGGAAAAAAGTTGCCAAATCACAAAATAATGGGGATTGATCATACATATGAACACCTAAGGCTTAGTTTACCCGCTCCGAGGAAAAAACTGTTAAAAATTCAAAATCAGAATTCTATCATATTTCCAAAGTTTTGTCTGCACACCTTTAAAACCTCAATTAAGAGGAAAATTCTGTATGAAGAAAAGGCAGGATTTATAAATTTGTTTGTTTGTGAGCAAATTCCACATATACCTCAGGTAACATAAAACTTCATAATCTAGTTAGAAAGCATACGGTCCGTGTGGTTTGTTTGAGAGATGGTAAATACAGTTTTACTGGACTTTTGCAAAACAACTCAGGCCAATGCCAATGTGTTTAGATTTAGATGCGTCGTGTTAATGGTATAACAGTTGACGTTCGTTGACACTCTGTTGATAACCGTTATTTTGTTCCTTACAATGCATATTTTCTAGCGAAATTTGATTGCCACTTAAATGGGCAAGTTCTTAGCACAGTTAAGAGCCTAAAACATATATCAATATGATTATAAGGGGTACGACTGTGCCTCATTACAGTTCGCTAGTTTGGAAGAGTTAGTGGTGGAGTTCAGGACAAAGTTCATATAGAGGAAATCGATAGCTTTTTGTGCGGTCGCTATGTTAGATCTACGGAGGCTAATTGGCGCAAAACTGAGTATCCCATTACCCATTACCAGTCACATAATATGTTATAGTTTTATGTGTACATATGTACATATGTTCAAATCTCATGTTTACTCTCGCGTGAAGTTGGCGGAAGTTTCTGATACTGTGCGAAATCCATAATATGTCGTTTCGAAACAAGCAACGAACATCTGAGTTTATGGATTTAGCCTTAGTGTACAATATTTACTTTAACTGTAACTTAAGTATATTACTGTACCTTGACATTACTGGTTTCAGCAATTTGTGCATTAATAAATCTTATACGAAATCTTGTTAAGGTATTTGTATACTGTTTGTAATCTTTCTAGGAATGAAATCTCGCGATACTCTTACTCGATACGGTATCGGTCGTAAGGCATCAATGCTTAATTTGTATCGACGCAAAAGTATCGTGTATGTACTTGTACTTGTAAGTATTTTGAAGATATTTTGTGGCCTATTTCTTTACAAAATACTCCATAATTTCCTACCGATACCTTCTTGGTACTCACTCCAAAGTATCGATGATCAAAATACATGGTATTGGATGGAAAGTATCGAGTATGTACTTGTATTCACTTGTTTATCCTTGGTTGTATTCAGATTCTTCGTTTCAGTCCTTAATATATCTGCTACATTCTGCATGCTACATGGTATATATTGCTTTTCATTGGATCTTCACTAAACATTATCGTCTCCTTACAATAATTAGGGTAATATACAAATTTGTATACGGATATACTTTATAGTGAAACCTGAATTCACATTTTTTTAAATTGATTGACTTGCTGAAGTAACGTTTTTCCACTAAAAAAATTCGAAAGATTCAAATATTGTGCATATTTTACTGTTACAAACAGCTTTTCTATTAACAAAATCTAAAATTAAAGGTAACACGGTAAACGTAATAAATTATTTCAAATAAATTGTTCAATTTACTTACCAACATAAATGTTAGGGAAACCATACAAAGTTCTTAGGCGGAAGCTAGGGAACACTAACTCAGACTCAGATGGTTTGTATTGTGTTAACCGACTTTTCTTAATACGTGAAGAGACTAGGTAACGCTAGTTCCTCACGATATCGAAAGCAGTCTTTGAGGTAAGGGTTCGGGAGTTTTATATAACTAGTCCTGCTGGAAGCCAAACAAGAACTGAATTTAATTTATTACTGGCATGATTTTTATACAAAAATTATGCTTACCTATTATAAACTAATTATGCTTACAGTTAAATTACATAAATTAATTATGATAAACTAATTGATTCGATCATTGCACCTTGGGTGTGCAATGATCATCAAAAATACAAAATTTAGTCGCGAAGAGCGGAAACGATCGTTCTTCAGAGCATTGCATTGCTCAACATGCGGCGGCAACATTTTCACCCCCCTTGAACTTATCAAGTTCAATGGTAAAAAGTGAACTCGTATGCTGCGCTGGTGCTGGTCTGGATAGTTCTGCTGGACGCCACGTCACTGTCCTTAAACGAGGGCATAGGCAGCATAAGCCAATGACAATGAAAACAGTAGTTGCCAGAGCAGCGCAGCCAATTCCGAATTGGTGGACATCATGAGGTTGAAGATTGTTCGGGAATGAGGACATATCACGAACATGTTGAATTTGGTTTTGTAGCTTCGTCAATTCTTCAGTGTGATTGCCGTAGAGAATATCCACCTTAGCCTGCGATGCTACACTAAAATCGCTTGGCAGAGAAATCTCTTGCGTTAATTAGATACCGGGGTAGAATGTGGCGTTGAAGCTTGATTCTAGTTGCGACTGCGACGTAATCATGATTTGGTCGTCCTTCAATACACATCCTTTTTGTAGCCTGAGCAGTCCGGTGGATTGAAGTGTTTTTTGGAAGGTTTGTCTGCCGCATACAATGTTGTAGATCTAATTTCGATCTAATGAAAAGTTCCATTGATTTGTGTGGCTCAGATGGATCCATATTCTCGCTGGTGGTTAGATTGATATGGAACATTTATCCGAGATTTGTTGGAGGTTCATCATTTCTGCCTCACAGCGAAGGGTATCTGCGTTCCTGTCGTAGATGGGATGGACTTATGGACATAGTAAGTTTTCTGGGCTTAATTCCATGCAGTGTGCGAAGTCAAATGCGTCCCCTTCTAAGTTGACCATGAGCAATTCCGTAGATGGCTTAACTGATACAAATGAACCGTTGACTCATTTTGGAAGTGGAATAAGCCTGAAAACTCGAACTCCATGATAGTTGCTACCGGCAATATCACCACGAAGATGGCGTAATCCTGGGTGATGTCACATTTGACAGTCATGAGGCGGTATAGGTCAGAGACTTCCTTCGTGGGGACACTCAATGATTGTGGCAGATGTTCGTTTATAAATGTGATTTCGGTGCGAAGTTTTTCGCCTGTCACGATGCGTGGGTTCATTTTTCCATGATGCATATCTGTTATTGTTTCGAATAGTGTTGTCTGGATCACAAGAATTCGCTCAGCAGTAGGAAGGTTTGTGTAATACTACCTTCCCTCATTTCAGTAATCAGATTCCGAAATCTCTGGATGTGGTCCTCGAAGACGTTCTGGACGGCCCATTCTGTTTTATTCTTTCCTCTTCTGAGCGTTTTATGATGGACGTTGTTGCTTCCATTATCGACATTTGATTCTTGAGCAGTTCCATCATGTGGTTTTCGTTCCGATGAACCTGATGGATGGTGTCCCTCACTTCTGTGGCGTAGTCTTCATCTAAAGTTAATAAGTCCACGTCTTGATCTAGCTAACTGTCGACGACCATGATGTGACAGCAGCAATTCGTTGATTTGGTGAATTTCGCGGAGAATGTGTTGGTGCTGCTTCACAATGGCATCAAGATATGATTGCTTCTGTAGCATAGCTTCGAGAATCTCCAGCTTCTTGACACCCTTCTCTATAGTGGTGAGCATGTTCCAGTAAGACGTCATATTGTAGTAAATTATCCATTTCCATCATGCGATGTTAGGCGGGCATGCCCCAGGTTCTCGTAATAGATCCCTGCTTGATTCGTGAAGGGAACTATTTGTATGTATTGGCTAAATTCCGCCGCTGCTGTTGAGAACGGTAGCAAAAGACATGTTAGTAATAATGCGCCAATTGCCCCCGAAATGGACCGTTTTTTCTGTCTTGGGCCGACATCGTTGTTGTCTCGAAATTCCCGCTTGTTTGCTGAACTTTCGCTGTTTTGATCCTCATTAGTTTCTATAGGAAGCGGGCACAGTTTATGAATTGCACGTGTTAACATGCCAGATGCGGTTCAAACTTATACCACTCTTATTTCGCCATCCTTTCCATACTGGACGCTTAAAACTCGTCCCAATGGCCATCTTAAGGGAGGCAGACTGTCATCTTTTACGATCACCATGGTCCAAACCTTGATATTAGGACTTTCCTTAGTCCATTTGACTCTTTTTTGCAGATCGACTAGATACCCCGTGGTGCAACGCTTCCAAAATTCCTGAGTGAGGCTGCTTACAAGCTTCCACCGCGAGAGAGATGACATTTATGTCGCTATTTCTTCATCAGGGACAGCCGTCAATGGCGCGCCGATAAGAAAATGTCCGGGGGAAAGCGCCGTCAAATCAGATGGGTCGGACGACATTGGGGTTAGAGGACGGGAATTCAGAATGGCCTCGATTTCTGCGACCACCGTTGTTAATTCCTCAAAGGTTACTGAAGCAGGTGCGACGGTTTTGTAGATCAATTGCTTGAATGACTTTACTGCAGCTTCCCAGAGACCACCGAAATGTGGCGCTCTCGGAGGATTGAAGTGAAATTGTATGTGCCGATTTGCACACTCCACCGCAATTTTTTCCTTGGCTTCCTTCTCTTGCAATAATTTTGTGATCTCCTCTAGCTTATTACTGGCGCCTACAAAATTTGTAGCGTTGTCGCAGTAGATATCCCGACAGATTCCTCGTCTGGCCGTAAATCGCCTTAGCGCTCCTATGAAGGCTTCTGTTGTAAGATCCGAAACTACTTCTTAATGAACCGCCTTAGTAGCAAAACAACAGAATACTGCTACATAGGACTTGTGTGGTCTCTTGCCCCGTAATTTGTAGTGCGTTCATATAGGACCACAGAAATCGGATGGACGCCCTGGTAGAACCCTTGTTGATGGGAGACTTCCCATAAGTTGCTTCATCAATTGAGGTTTGGCTCGGGCACATTGAACAATTATTTACCACCGGCCTAACTAAGGCTCGGGCCTGCAAGATCCAAAAACGTTGGCGTGATATAGCCATCAATGCTTGAGGATGTAATGCTCCAGCATGTAAGTTTTGCAGGTGTAGGTGATTCAGTAGAAGTTTGCACAATGTATGGTCTCCAGGTAGAAGAAGTGGATGTTTTGCTTCGTATGCAATTTCGGCTGCCTGTAATCTTCCTCCTACTCTTAACAAACCGTTCCCATCAAAGAATGGTGTAAGAGTGGCGAGCCGACTAGAAACTTTAACCACTCCTCCCTTTCTCAAATCGTCTATATCCGACTCAAAGCTAGAAGCTTGTATAGCTCTCACGGTAATATAAAGTGCCTCGTCCAATTCCTTGACTTGCAGTAAATCACTGATATTTTCCTTCTGCAGCTCTTTTTTAAGTATCTTGATGCTTCTTAGCACATATGCTATTACACGCTGCAATTTCATGAATGAATTCCCGTGGTTGATTCTGGATAAGAATTCTAATGGCATATCTGCAATGCCACTTGTTAGGACAACTCTTGTGGCCCTTTCTTCTGCAGGTATCCTTGAGACCACAAAGTTGGTATCAGGCCACCCCGACTCTGGTGCCTTAAGGAATGCAGGACCACAAAACCGGAGCTCGGAGTCTCTTAACAGTTGTGGGCTGCAGCCTCTGGAAATCCTGTCCGCAGGATTTTGTTTTGTATGTATATACTTCCACTGGTCTGATGACGAAACTTCCTGGATACTTTGGACGCGATTGGCGTTAATCGTCTTCAGAGTAGCGGGATCGCCCTAGATCCATGATAAGAAGACTGTCGAATCGGACCAATAGGTGACGCTTGATAACTGCATGGCCATGGTATGAAGTACCTTCTGAACTAATTGTGTGGTTAATTTCGCGGCACATAGCTCTAACTCAGGCAATGTGACGAGTTTTCTGGGCGCGACTCGTGACTTGGTACATAACAATTTTACCATGATACTGCCATCATGGTCCTTCGATCTAACGTAGAGTGCTGTTCCATAGGCTCGTTCACTAGCGTCCGCGAAGGCATGAAGTTCTACTAGTGGAGCAAATGGTGCTATGATTGCATGTCTGCCAACATTTAGGTCGATCAAGAAACGTAAATTGGCGCGAAAATCGAGCCATTTGGTCTGCAATTCGTCAGGCAGTTGGTCGTCCCAATCCAGCTCCATGGACCATAGTTGTTGCATGAAGATTTTGCCTAACACAACCGGATTGACTACGCCCAATGGATAGTACAGCTAAGCAATATCCGATAAAATTGTCCTTTTGGAGTCTATGGCTCTGTCTGCCCAACTAATTGTGTATTTGAAGCAGTCGCGTCTTGGCTCCCATGATAACCCTAGAGTTTTGATGTGTTCGTTGTCAATACTCGAAAAGTCAATTTGCGCTTCCAAGACTTCTCGTGGAATGCCTTCCAAACTAGTCGGATGATTAGCACACCATTTTCTCAGTTTAAGTCCTCCAGCCTTCATCATCTTGTTCAAATCTTCTTGAACTTTTTTAATTTGGTTGAGGCTGTCGTGACCGGTTATAACATCATCCACATAGAAATCCTTTATTTCCTTGGCTGCGTTAGGATATCTAATGCCTTCTATTGGGAATGCGCAGCTTCCCCCTGTGCTGAGTGCTCACTCTCTCTTCTAATTACTGTAAATAACAATTGAATTGGTGTTAGAATTGAATATCTCTGAATTATATTTTTAGTCTATGTTCATCCTCGAAGAAGTAAATCCTCGCTATACATTTGAATTGTTTTTTCTTTTACTTGAAACAAAAGGTTATGGGCCCAGTCCACGTGTGTGAGAAAAAAACTAAGTAACAGTATATTTAAATTCTATGAATAAAGTGGACTTAAAAGAAATCAAACCTACATCTTTGTGTTTTGAAAAAGTGAATATGGCTGAATACAAATCCTACCAGCTCCATCGTTTTAATTGTGAAAATTATCAACTTTGGAAAATGCAGATGGAAATCTTCATGACGGAAAATAAGTTAAAGCCTTATATTCTGGGTACTACTTCTACACCAGCAGCAAATCCAGAACAGTGGGATGAAAAAATGCTGAAGGCAAAGCATTTATTATGAGAGGTCTGGAATTGGAGCAACTTAAGAACCTCACAAGCTGCTCAACGGCTGCTGAGATGTGGAAAAAGCGCAAGAGCGTTCATGCTGAACGAAGTGAGCAATCAGGACAGGTGTTGCTGGAAAAATTCATTAATTGCCATATTAATGAAGAAGAAAACATGGCCGACTACGTGGCTAGAGTAACTTCGTTTACCCAACGCCTCAAAGACATGGACATAGAGCAGTAGGAGCCAATGGTGATAACAAAAATTTTAAGTAGTTTGCCGTCGAAATGTGACCATGTAAGAACAGCATGGTACGCAGTACCTCGAGGTGAACATACCATAGATAGACTCACGGATCACTTCGCAGTAACACTGACAACACTGTCCAAAGTGAAGCGTTTGTCGTAAGCAGTAATAATAATAGGAGCGGCGAAATTCAGAACAAGGCTAGAAATCGAAAAGGCAAATGTAATTACTGTCACAAAGAAGGACATTGGGCCAGAGAATGTTATAAGCGAAAGAGGGACAGCAAATCAAAACAAACAAGACAGAAGAATACAGAACACGCATTCATACTTCAGATCATTCGAAACAAAATGCACAGTAACTCACATCAAAATCGACAACTAAAAATGATAAAATTGAAAACATGTGGTTTGCTGATTCTGGCGCTACAGATCACATGTCGTTCCAGAAAGATCTTTTTATGAATTTTGTTTCATTTTCAAATAATGAATGTCAAGTGAGAGTTGGTGATGGTCGCAAATTGTCACTACTTGGAAAGGGTGATATTGAAGTTCACGTTATAAACAGCAGAAGTGACAACCCAGTGTATATCATCAAAGACGTGTTGTATGTTCCAGAACTTGGGCGAAACTTTATATCTGTCACCAGATCGACTGAGAAAGGCATGAAGGTGATTTTTGAGGAAGGTGCACAGAAAGTTAGTTTTCTGAAAGGATCCGTTGTGATAGTTGATGGTGTTCGAGACAATAGGCTGTACAGAATGAATTTAAAATCGATATCGTCAAGTGAATTGAATGCAGTGTCATCATCATCATTAATGTTATGGCATGAGCGTCTTGGTCATGTAAATTTCAAAACGCTTCGTGAAATGAAGTCCAAGCAAGCCGTCGACAAGTTGGATTTCAATGAGACATCAGCAGAATATCCGTTCTGTGAGGACTGCACATACGGGAAACAACATCGGCTGAGTTTTCAAAGATCAGGGGCAAAACGAGCTGCAAAACCGGGTGAGATGTTTCATGTAGACTTGTGTGGTAAAATGAGCACCCCATCAATTGGTGGTGCAAATTATTTCATGCTATTCAAAGATGATTTTTCCAGATACTGTTTTGTCTACTTCGTAAAATCCGTAAGATTCGTAAGATGTCTAACAATCGTGACTTCGTAAGATGTATTAACAAATCTCTTGAAGTTTTATACACATGTTAGAGCTGATGGTCACGATATCAAGATATTAAGATCAGGTGGAGGACTGGAATTTTGCAACAAAGATGTAGACCGTTTTCTGTTGAGTTAAGGCATTAAGCATCAAGTATCTACTCCAAGAGCTCCTGAGCAAAACGGCCTGATTGGAAGGCAAAATAGAACAGTTGTGGAGTGTGGGAAGGCGATGTTGCATGGTAGAGAATTATCGTTGTACCTATGGGCGGAAGCAATATACACAGCAGTGTACTTAAAGAACAGGACGACCTTGGAGACAATGGGAGGAACTACTCCATACGAGAAGTGGTTTGGATCGAAACCTTCAGTAGATCATCTCAGAGTTTTCGGTTGTGAAAATATTTGAAAGGATCTGCAGATCGAGGAATTGCATATGACATGGGATCCAACCAAGCAGACCTCGCTGTATATTGTGATGCTGATTGGGCGGGTGATCTCGACACCAGACGAAGTACAAGTGGATGGATCGCGTTTTTGAATGGAGGTCCTACTGCGTGGAATTCCAAAAGGCAACGAATTGTCACTACGTCAACTACTGAAGCAGAGTTCGTTGCACTATGTGCTGCAACAAAGGCGATCATACCAATACGAAGACTGCTGTCAGACCTAGACTACAATCAACGTCATCCTAAATCAATAAGGTGTGATAATCAAAGGGCCATCATTTTAGTTCACAACCCTGAATCGTCCAAAAGGACCAAACACGTTGATACTCAATATTTCTTTGCTAGTGACATGCAGCAGATAAAAGAAATAAATGTTGAGTATGTATCAACGAAAGAACAATTGGCGGATCCACTGACTAAGGCTCTACCAAGAGATACATTCAAGTCATTAATTGATAATTATGGAATGATTGACGTGTGAGGGTAAAGCATGCGAGAGGAAGTATTGGGAATGCGCAGCTTCACCCTGTGCTGAGTGCTCACTCTCTTTTCTAATTACTGTAAATAACAATTGAATTAGAGTTAGAATTGAATATCTCTGAATTATATTTTTAGTCTATGTTCATCCTCGAAGAAGTAAATCCTCGCTATACATGTAAATTGTTTTTTCTTTTACTTGAAACAAAACCTTCGTCTATGGCTTACTGTTGTAAGCATCTTGTGGACAAGAATTGAGCCGCCTTTGTGCCGTATGTAACGGTCAGTAGCTGGAACACCTTCATCGTTGGGATTATCTCTCCAGAGGATAAGCTGCAGATTCCTGTCGTCTTCATTTAACATTATTTGTCGATACATTTGAGCTATGTCCGCTGTGAGCACGTATTTATGTTCCTTGAATCGCAAGAGGATTTCGAATAACTCATCCTGAATGTGAGGCCCAGCGACCATCAAATCACTAACCAATTTGTCGCCTGTAGCTTCCCAGATAGCCTTATTAGCGTGCTCGTTTTCAATCCAGTGCTTCTACACAGTCTCAGACTTTACGGCATAGTATTGGGGTGACCGGATGCTGCCATTGGCCAGTATCGTTGTCAGAAATTGATCCAATGTTGTGATCAATCGCTCCTGGTTGCGAATAATCTTGACTATCGCTGGGCTGAAATCCGATACTTTGTCTGATGGAGTGGATTGATTCTTCTCTGATAAAGTTGATTGATGAGCTTGAACGGCATTGATAAGAGACAAAACTTCGGGTAACATAGCGTCGTGAACTGTTATTGTTGTAGTAATTCGACTGGAAGTATTGATGCTGGGATTGAGCAGAATGCTGCTCCCTCGAAACCTTGTTGTTGGACTCGATCTCGGACCACGACTTCTGCAGCTTACTATGCCTGTCTTGCAAGTAGCTGAGCGTCTTTTTCTCTGGAGCCTCGGATTTATAAGCAACCGCTAGCTTCTCAATCTCCTTGCCAAGTTGCACTTGACGCGTCGACAACGCCGCGAAATTTGCCATGATGTGTCAGAGTTTCTTTGCTGTCCTCGGGAATGGAGTACTCGTCCTGACTGCTTCTCGTTCTGACTGCTTCTCGTCCTAGTGCTGCGCTGCTCGTGTGACCACTTAACGTGATCACGTCGGGGTCACCAAAAAATGTTAGGGAAACAATTCAAAGTTCTTAGGCAGAGGCAAGGGACACTAGCTCAGTCTAAGAGGGTTTCTATTGTGTTAACAGACTTTTCTTACTATGTGAAGAGACTAGGTAACGCTAGTTCCTCACGATATCAAAAGCAGTCTTTGAGGTAAGGGTAAGGGAGTTTTAAATAACTAGTCCTGCTGGACGCCAAACAAAAACTGAATTTAATTTATTACTGGCACGATTTTTATACAAAAATTATGCTTACCTATTATAAACTAATTATGCTTACAGTTCAATTACATAAACCTAGATGTGCAATGATCATCAAAAATACAAAATTTTGTCGCAAAGAGCGGAAACGATCATTCTTCAGAGCATTGCACCTGAAAAGTGCAATGCTCAAAATGCGGCGGCAACAATAAAGAAAATTTTAAACTGGCGGCAACATTTATAGCTATTGTACACAAAAGCTAAATCCATTGGTTTAGAAGTTCGTTGCTTGTTTCGAAACAACATATAGTTGCACAGTAACAGAAACTTCCGCTAATTTCACACGAGAGTAAAAATGACATTTGAATGTAAACGTATGATGAAATGTAAACAAAACTCTCTTTTAGGTTAAAAAATTTAAAAAAGTTTATTTTCAATTATTTAATAAAAGACAGCAATATAAAGATTTTTGTTGAACATATATTCTTTTATTTTTTATAATTTATCTATCTGCATCAGCAGAAACCGCGGCCCCAAGTCGAGTCTCTCCCCACCGGTTGGACTGTTGTGAGCCAAATCGATGACATCTTGGGCATGCCCTCGTGGCACTAACCAGTAGTGGTAGTCATCTAACGTCTGGTATACATGCCTGCACACCTAGTCACTGCTGCGAAATAAAGTCGGCCACATACCCCAGAAGGCTTTAAGAGGAGGGGCCAGTCCGTAAACTTCTTCGCATTCCGGTCTTTAATTTCGTGCAAGCTAGTTGTAAATCACTCCCAACACAGGATGCGTTTTTTGTCTTCCAATTGACCACAGCAGCAAATGGTCTCCGAAAGAGTGCGACCGCATTTAAATGCTTGGCGTCAGGACGGTGGATGACACCAAAATCGTATTCCTGGAGTCGCTGCATCCACCTGGCTTCCTGGCCTTACGACTTTCGAATGTTCACCAACCGCATAAGGAAGGCGTGATGAGAAGAACAGACATGTCGACCTTGCAGAAGCGGCAGGAAGTGTTTTACAGCCTTTACTACAGCAAAAAGCTCACTCCGTATGACGCAATAACTTTGCTCCGCTTTATTGAACGTTTAAGTATACCAGTCAATGACTCGTTTTCCGTCTTCGATGTTTTGGGTAAGTCCACAAGTGGCTGGCAAAGGATAGGAGTAGCTAAAAGGTGGCTTTTCAGTTGTTGGAAGGCATCATTATAGCCTTCACTCCACAGGAAATTTGAACGTCTCTCAGTGAGTTGGTGATGAGGACGAAGCGTTGTCTTCCGTTGGCCCTGGCCCCGTGTAGTCAACGGGCTGCTGGTTCCCAACAAGCTTTTTTACTTTTGGAACGGGAACAGTCCAAGCTCTTCATATTCCTCGATTTGCGGGCTGGCGGTTGGATTGGTGACTTGCCGCCGAGATCGATGGCGTCTCCCGGACTTCCTTCGTGGAGCGACTATTCGTCATGTCGTCTGTCTGCTGGCCATTGATCTTTTCGGACTCGCTAAACCGCAAATCGACTGCTGCGTAACCGCACCCGCTTTAGCCCGATGACATTGACCGCCATTTCCTTCTGTCCATACTGCTCGATTTCGAATTAAACTTCATCGCTTGTGACGAGATATGGTATTCGGTCATCGTGATTCGAGTGACGTTTGGAGCTCTGAGTGCCAAACGCGTCTTTTCCGCAATCTGGCCCCTGGATGAATCCGTATTTTCGTTTGTTATACCAGACGACTTTCGGCTGTATTTTGGTTTCGTTGGAGCCTCGTTTTTGATGGTCTTGATCAGCTCGGGCTCCTCTCAGCTGATCGGACGTCGCTTCCGGACTGGTGGGTGTGTTTGAAAAACATTTTCTTGAACACTAAAAACTAGATCAACTTTATTGAAGTTCAAACGTGAAATATTACAGTATAACAGTATTACAGTAAAATACATAAATGCAATCCAGCAACCAGATTATTGCCAGGTTGAAAAGTTCAAAAGTTCATTCCAACACGCCCACTCAATCTTAATGCTGTTGGTCATCTGCAGCAGGGTTGGAAGTCATTCCCGTAGCTCCAACACACCATTGACGTTTTGTTCGTGGCAATGCCTTCGTCAGGATGTAAGCCGGCATTTCGATTGTAGATTGATGTTTTACATCAATCACTCCGTCACTTACCAAATCTCGAATGAAGTGGTGGCGAATGCCGATATGCTTCATCTTAGAATGCTTCTTGGGATAACAGGATAGACACTGACCTCCACAGCTCTTAGTAAAATTTGTAAATAGGTCAATTGAAATTAATCGGATTCTGAGCAGTAAATTTCTCGATATACAGATGTCATGTAAAACAACTTTCTTTATCAAAACACTCTTTATTACCTCTAATTACAATACATTGCAATACATTCCGAGATCCGGACTAGCTACTCACTGATTTCCAACTGACTTCTAAGTTCATTTACATGGATTTTTATCCATTGATCACGGAAGTAAAGCTGTCAATTTCCATCTACTTTACTTCCGTGATGAACAATTAAACAAATTAACAACAACCTAACCTCCTTAATGCTAAAATGATATTAACCTAATTAAGCAAAAACTTAACCTACTGAACTTGAGCACTGACTCAACAATTGAGGTGTTTTCGCTGCGCGCACCTCAATTGTTGTATCAGCGAAAACTTACGATTGAATAATTTCCGCCGGTAATGTGGGTTACTCGGAAGAAATAATTCACATTACACAATACAGATTCTTTAGCCGCTTCCGTAAAGCAAATGTACAACGGTCCGAGAGAGTGCAACGGTCCGTTGTTTCTGTGATTTCCATGATATCACTCAACCACCTATTATCAAATTCAATAAGTTCGAGCCCCAATCACCATCAGAAAAACATAGAATTTCCTTACTTGTATGACAGTATTTCAAGATCCGTGGTTCCCGATAAATATCTCGGCACTAGCTTTGATGCCGCCCAATGATCTCTAGTTGGTGCATTAGAGTACTGCGCCAATCTGGAGACAACATTTGCTATGTCTGGCCTTGTCTCAATACTAAGATAGATAGGAACACAAATAATCTCTTTAAAGTTTCGCTAATCTATCATCTCAATCGATTCTTTCTTTGCATTGACCTCTGCTGGTGTTGCTACTGATTTGCATGCATCTATTCCGAAACGACGAAGAAATTCACTAATATATCCCCTTTGAGACAACAGAATATGAGCTTTAGTGTGATCAATTTCGATTCCCAAACAAAATTTGGGCAAGCCCCAATCTTTAACTTCAAATGAGCAGCACAATCCCTTCTTGACTTCGGACATCCATTGGTAGCTCGATGATGCAATCAATAGATTGTCAATGTATGTTAAGATCAACATAACATCTTCCTACTTGATTAGTGGGAATCCTAGCTGCTTATGTTTTTGATTAAGGGTATTAGATCGTTCTCTACCGCCTTGATTAAAACCATATAAAGCGCTTTTTAATTTGCGAGCATTGCCGCCAGCCTTAATTTCATTTAAGATCTTCTTTGCTCGTTGAATTTTTCCACAACTTAATTGATTGTTATTCGATATTAATTCTAACATTCTGACTATCATTTCTGGTGTTTTGACCAAAACTTATTCATCTGATTTTCCATTTCAAAATGCACTGACTTTTATCAAATTGATGAAACTTTGAACTGTATTCTGCTGCTAATGCCAACACCAATCTTAGTGACTCAAGTCTTGCTACAGGCACAAGGGCCTATACGATTACTTAGTAACTTCTGCTTACCATCTGTCTTGACTATTTTGAAAACACCATTCTTCAGTAAACTGATCATCTCGGAGAGAATATCATCCTGCCATTCATTCCATTCTGGGCTACCGATAGCTCCTTGAAGTGGGGTTTCTATTGCTGCTGCGAAGGCATCATCTTCTAGCGCCGGCTCAGGTTCTTAATCTATAAATTCTTCATTTTCCTGCCTTCCAACTTATCCTGTATCTGACACATTCCCATTTTCCTGCCTTTTAACTGGTTAAATAAATTTTCAAATTCGTCCACGAGATCCCGTCTTAAGGTTTCGTGGTCGCCGACGACCTCTAGGTGATATTTTTAGTGGATTTTCATTTGTGATACGATTTCTGTCACTGACAAGTGTCTCCAAATCTGGGTTTTTATCGTTTAGTCTTACGGTTGGACTGTGTTCAGTAATGACTGAACAATAAAACTACTTGATGAAAATCAAGCTGTTTTTGAGTACTCATGAAAATGATTTAAAAGGCCTTGAAAAGTTTTCCTTAGCCATTAAATAATTTATTGAGTGAGAGATTTTTAGCCATGAAGAATTTTCTTAAAATCCGAGTTTTGCGAGAAAAGCAGTTCTTTCAATTCTAATTAATCTTAAAAGAGTTTTTTTTTCTATAATGTGTTCTAGAACCAAATATATTAAATTTTAGTTATATATTTTTGGAACTATTTTAGATTTATCTTTAATTTTCAACTAAAATGTTAATCTTGTGTTTAATTGTATCTGGTGAACTAAGTCCTTTGAATTATTATATTATTATTTTGTGAATTAATTATCAAATTTTATTGTGATCTATATCTTGTGAACTAAATCCTGTGAATTATTATATTATTGTAGTTTATTACTAATTCTTAATGTAATCAAAATAAAATCATGAATTATAAGATTTTTTAATAATAGATGGATTTTTGAACTAATTTTCATGAATAATTGATTAAAATTACTATTGTAAATTTGAAGTAATGTGTAAAAATAGTGTAAATTTGAAGACAAGGAAAGTAATTGATAAATGTATAATAAATAACTTTCAATTGTGAATAAAAGACATGAAAAAAGAGAAAAGAGAATAAGAAATATAATTTTCGTTCCTCCTAACTATTTCGGCAGTTCATTGCTAATGCTAAATTTGAACAGACTTCCAGTTTGTTTCGTTAGCGCGATGCTTCTCATTTCTGTTCTTTCATGCTCCTCTTTTGTTTCAGTTATTCTCAGCAGATTAAATAATTCGATTGATTTACCATCAGTACAGCCATCAGCATCATATTTTCTCAATTCCAAACGTTTAACGTCTCGAGCAACAAAAATTTTCTTGTTGAGAACACAGAATCAATAAAATTCCCAATACCAATTCAAACGACAAATCAATAATGAATCATTACTGATCAATAAATACTATGTCAATAATCAATCAATAACACAGGTCTGCGACCAAAAAACTGCATAGGATTTTTTTACATTTTCTTACAGATTTTGACCTCCCAAAAACAGAAAAAATATTCAAATAATTATATCACATAAGTTTTTATGTATATTGCAGTATCTATGTTCATCTTATATATATAAAACAAGATCTTTTTTCAAAAGTTTGTCGCGGCAAAACTCCGGATCTACCGGGACAAGTTTTATGAAATTTAGTAGGATTTACTGTTATTAGAAGGAGAATGTTTTTGTGAAGTTTCAAAGAAATTCGCCAAAAACTTTACGAGATATGGTAGTTTTAAAGTTTTCGTCGTTTTGATTTTAAGAGAGCATCTTCCTTCCGTGCGAAAGCTTGAAATAAAGAAATTAAGAGCGATCGTTTCTCTCGAGTACAAATTTTTACCGATTTCTCTAACTCTCTTGAGCATGAACTGCATTCGCGAGAACAATTCGGTAGTTTGATTTCATAATATCTCTTAATTTTAAGTAGAGTTCTCTTGATATGATGGATCCATGGATTCATACTAGAGATGGATGCGACTTCATGTCATGTGGTTTTCGATTAGGAAATGGGGATTGATTTATTTTTGGATCTTCTTATGCCCATCTCGAATACGAAAACGTCAACCTTTACTTGCGTATTAGAGAACCGTTACTTTTCGCTTTTGCAAATCGGAACAAAAGCTCTAGCTCAAGAATTCTCTATGATTTGACACTCTGTATTTCCGTAGAGCCGGTTTTAATTGTTTTCTACAAATTTTTCTCGGGTTATTCAATACAATTTTGGTTCATTAAGCCCGTAGCAGATAGATTTGTTGAAATTGGTGGAAAATGGTAAATATTTTTTTGAGTTTCAGATTGTAGGACATCATAGTTTCCGGGAATCCCAAGTTGACCGATTTTCTTCCGGTTTGAAGGGTTCTTTTCCGGTAGAAATTTGAATTTTTAACGGTTTTTTGCGCGTAGCGGCTAAACGAAGCGTCCTACGGGGTTCACATGTATGACCGACCCCCACTATTTTGACATTTTCTACCTTCCGTTCATACATCATTTTTCTCTACATTAAGGTTTTAAAGGTATGCATTCAAAAGATCAGAAAATTGATAAAATTCAGATTTTGAATTTTTAACGATTTTTTGTTCCTAGCGGCTAAACGAAGCGTCCTACGGAGTTCATACGTATGACCGACCCCCATTTTTTTTAAATTTCCTAACTTTGAATCCCAAGTTGACCAATTTTCTTCCGGTTTGAAGGGTTCTTTTCCCGTAAAAATTTGAATTTTTAACGGTTTTTTGCCCGTAGCGGCTAAACGAAGCGTCCTACGGGATGCATATGTATGACCAACCCCCACTGTTTTGACATTTCCTACCTTCCCTTGATACATCATTTTTCTCTAAATTGAGGTTTTAAAGGTGTGCATTCAAAAGATCGGAAAATTGATAAAATTCAGATTTTCAATTTTTAACGATTTTATGTTCCCAGCGGTTAAACGAAGCATCCTACGGAGTTCATACGTATGACTGACCCCCATTTTTTTTAAATTTCCTAACTTTGAATCCCAAGTTGACCAATTTTCTTCCGGTTTGAAGGGTTCTTTTGCGGCAAAAATTTGAATTTCATACGGTTTTTTGCCCGTAGCGGCTAATGTAATAATAATTATTACTAATGTAATAATATATGTATATACATGTATTAGTGTTTCCAGTAGTTGGTACCTAAGTCTCTTCAATAACTAAATATTTTTCAAAAATATATAAAAAACAGCGAATAGTTCTCATTTTCTCATTAACTGCTTTTTAAATAGATGTTATTAATAAGGAATTAAGAAATATGCACCATTTACTATTTTTCTACGTTGTTTTTATTCGATCTTTTGATTATCAATACAAATAATAGAGATACCTACTATTTGATAAGGTATAAGAAAGGCGGGCAATTTCCGGAAAAGCGGGCAAAATATGCAAAAATAATTATTTTTTAAGTTAGATAGACTTGCATATGGTTCTATCAAATCGATAAATACAACCATGATAAACATATTTTAAGTTTATCAAATGAAATTTCAACTGACAATCACAAATTAAAAATAAATGAATAAATATTTTTGAAAAAAATTTAAAATTCAAACAATATTTAATGCCCATTTAATGCAATCTATCTCAATAATAAGAAATTTGAAAATGTGAACAATTTTCCATTTCCTTCAATCATTGTAACCATTTTCAAAAAAATAATATAAAATTATGCATAATAATAACAATATGAAAGCATTATTAATGCAAGTTCATTCAAATAATTAAGCAAAAAGTAAATACCATTAATAACTATCAAAAGTTAATTCACAGATTTCAAAAATTTCCCGTTTTCCGGAAATATTCGAAAAATATTGATTTTTCAATTTTTTTTAAAATTTAATTTGCATATTTTATTCCCACAATTAATTAAATTTACCAACACATACAAAAATTTCCATTTTAAACACAAAAAATGGAAATTTTTGAATGTATTTACGTGTACGTGAGTAAATTGTTCTCACGAATATACACACTCAAAAAATTTTTGTGTGTGTGAGGGAAACGAAAATTTCAGATAATGAAAATTGTGTCGAATCGCCGAAATTTTAGTTTACCCCCCCTTTCCCCTTATTTCTACGACCCCTTCCCCATATTAAAATCAAACTAGTTGACATCAACTAGCAGACAAATTTCGCTCTCAGAGCGCATAAAATATGCACTAACCAAAAGCTTTTTGTCTGCTAGTTGGTGTCTGCTAGTTTGGAATTTTTGGTGCCGACTCGTTGTATGGGAACGAGACATCTGGATTTGTCTGTGACTCAACCTCCTTGTACATTCATCTAAATTAAGTTCTATTTATTTATTTTTATTGTTTATTTACTTTTTCACATTTACAATTCGGTACTTATTCTTACTTTTCACTCGTTTCTTGATTTTTGGCTGCTTTTGTGCCTGCTTCTTTTATTGACGGGATCGTAGGCGTTCGGTATGGAGCATCTGGTGCTCACGGCTGACTCGCACACGTTCCTCTTGCCCCACCACAATCAGCAGTGACGCCTCCACTCCAGTGCGATACTTCTGGGGTTGTGTGGGCACCGGTGCTGGCTTGTCCTCTTCCCACCTTCCGCGTCTCCTGGATTCTTCCAGGGAGATAGGTCTTGGGCCAGCCGCTGTGTCCTGCAGTGCCTCCACTAATGTTGCTCGTGCTGTCCCCGACACTACGAAGTAGTCCTGATTAATGTTTGGTTAGAAACTCTGTTGTAGGGCTCTGATATTCGCTTTCAACTGGGACTTCCCCTCCAATACCGATAGGCTGCATTTGAGAACCGTGTTCGGTAGTGTGGCTGGAGCCCGAGTTTGTTGGTTACAAGAACCACTCTCAACACTTTGGGTTTCCTAAAAACTGATAGTTTGCTAGAACCGTGTTCGGTAGGGATCTACTTACTGTATCCTTTTAAGTGCCCACTTTTCCAAGCTAGATCCAAGGAGAGATCCGTTCAGCGACTGAAAATTTCTTAAAATTTTCCACGCATCATATTTCCTGAAGCCGAGACCTTACTTCGTTTTTGCGTGGTTGATACATTTCACGAAATACAAGTTGGATTGGATCCACGCCATGTGCCGTGGCGCCATCTCTCAGCCACCAGCCTAGTTTCCTAGAACTGATCGCGTGAGTTGTTTACAATTTCGTTTTGACATTTCAGATTAAGTTATGAGAGAGATGTTGTGAAATTGTGTATTTTTTGTTTCTACGGAATATCATAAGTTTTCAGTATCCCATGTTCAGGTAAGTATTGGTTTTGTAATCATTGAAGTTTTGGTAACATTTATTTTCTGGTTTTTAGATTTGCTTATGATAAATATTATAATTATAACCTTCCCGTGTTATGGTTATGCTGGATGACGAGCATAGTGACCTTTTTCCGACTGCTTACGTCTTATGTTTTAGGTTTGCCTTTGTATTTCGATGTTGTTGTGGGTATGGTGGGCAATGTGAAGCGTTTATTAATTATTTCTAATTATATTTATTTTAAGCTTGACGTAGGTAGGTAGATTATTGTAATTAGGGAGAGAGAAAGTTTATACGAAATAAGGCGATCCCCAACACTGGCCGAATATGGGCCGAAGGAGGTAAACGAACCTCCCCTAATGTCCCATCATAAATTTTTTTCTCTTTTGGCATCCAGACTTTATACCCTTATACTTCTCTTGGGTAGTCAACAAAACTACCCTTTTTGGACTTTGGATCAAATTTTCCTTTAACCGGGGATTTATCTAGGACAGAAACTTCAGATCCAAAAACTTTCAAATAATTAATTTTTGGGATTTTCCCCTTGAGTTCCCCGTATGGAGTAAGTCCACCAATAACATTACTTGGACAACGATTACTTATGTGGCATGCTGTAGTTTTAGCACACGCCCAAAACATTTGGGGTAATCTAGCGTCTACCATCAAACGTCTAGCCATATCCAAAAAAGTGCGATTTATGCGTTCTGCTACACCATTTCGATGTGGAGTGTGCAGAACAGTCAATCTTCTTTCAATGACACAATCTTGTACAAAATTTCTGAAATCTGCACTGCAATATTCAAGGCCGTTTTCAGTTTGAAGAAATTTAATCGTTTTGCCAGCCAGATTCTCAATGCGTTTCTTATACATTTTGAAACCTGTTAGTGCTCCGGTCCTCTGATTTTTCAAAATTTTCAAAAACGTGACATTTTCAAAATTTCAAGTCGAGTCTGAATCAGTCACTTGTTTGTCAAGGGTGTTAAGTCGGTTTGGAAATTAAGATAAAACACAATTTAATAATAAGTCATGGATTCGGTAAAGTCACAATTAGAAATTCTACATGAAGGTACACAGTAAAAACCAACTATGTGTCATGAAAATGTAAGTTGAAGTTAGCTCTCCAATCCAAAAATTTGTATGATGTAGCGTACGGAACTACAGTTAAGCCTAATGGAGATAAAACATCTCAAAATGTTATGAATTGGAACAAGAAAGATATCGAAGCCCAAACACTGATAGGCCTTAATGTAGAGGGCACTATAGCTACAAATATATCGAATTGCGCATCTTTAAATCAAATGATAAAGAAACTTGAAACTTTATTTGGTCCAAAGTCAGATGTTACAGTAGAAGGAATGAGGGAACAAATCTTTGCATTCAAATAAGATGAAAATCAATCCGTGGTTGAAAACTGTATGCGAATTCAGCAGTTGGCTGAAGATTTGACAGTAGAAGGTGATGAAATAATAGAAAGCTGAATCATGACTAACCTTGAGTATTCTTCCTCCAAAATTATATCATTTTCGTTTACGTTGAGAGTGAACACCCAGCACTATTAAAAATTTATCTACTCTAATTGAAAAAAATTACAACTTGAAGAAGACAGAATAAAACAAAATGACAGATCAAGTCATGTGAGTAGTCAAAATGCTCTATTGTCAAAACATACTCAAAGAACTAAGAACACCAAATCCACAAATAGCAAATTTAATAAGACTTTGGAATGTTTTAAATGAGGTCAGAACGGACATGTCAAGAAAAAACGTACAAATAAACCTGTCACGATCATCAATTGTGTGGTAAATAATGGTTACATTTATGGGACAGCTCGATACACTGAAATGTAATTTGGGTACATTTGTAAGGTTGCCGCGCATCTTAAATAAATTAATTTTAGTAATTATTATAATTTCTATAAATAAATATATACGATGATTTTATTTTTATGACTATTTAGCTATTTTGTGAATTGTAACTGCAAAAATTAAATTTTTTGATCCCTGTTATGCTCAAAATAAATTGTAACGAAATTCAAACCATAATTAAAGAAAATAGGTAAACCATAACCAGAATATTTGTATTTACGTTTTTATGTATTTTAATCTCCTACTAAATTTTTCATGAGCCGCTTTCAGATTGATGTGTGATTTGTTCGACCGGCCACTTCAGCGAACTATGGATTTCTCCAAAAATTATTCCACACATTTGGAAATTTTTTATTTATTAATCTTGAATAATATTGTTACCCAAACGCAATCTCGCCAAATGCTTTTTTACCAAACGTTGGGGAACTGTTGGACCCGTTTGTATCTGAGATAGTTCTTCATCGAGTCAGTCGTTCGTCGTACGTGTGGCGAGTTAGATACGGTTTGCAAGTTTTTTTGAAATAAAATTGTTAAAGTTGGTTAGTCAAATTTAAAAATAAATAAAGTGAATATGGCAGAACCCTCCTCCCTTAATTTAAATGTGGAAGCTCCCGGAGTCGACTCTGTTGTCGATCCTCCAGCGCCAGACCAATGAAGCTCTGCTGGAGTCGATTCTGCTGTCAACCCTCCAACAGCGGACCGAAATTGTAACATTGTTGTCAGGTGTGGGGTGGGTCTACAACAGAATCGACTCCGGGAGAGCTTCCTTGGTCTGGCGCTGAAGGATCGACAACAGAGTCGACTCTGGGAGCTCCACATTTAAATTAAGGGAGGAGGGTTCTGCTGAACCATCGGGAATCTCCCAGGGCTTCCAGAGTTAATTCAAATACAAATTCCTTCAAGGTTTTATCGTAGCAACTAAAAGATCTATATATAATGTCGTATTGTAACATTCAAGAAAAACTGCTTTAACGTGGCCCGAAATGCTGCTTGTATTTCTTTAAGTAGCTTCTTGAAGGTGAGATTTATATGCCTTGTTTTACCCATGCTGAAACTCCGAAACCAGGATTTGAAGAAGCTTGATGATTCTAATTACTTCTACAAAAGCAGCTAAGGACACAGAGTCCGCTATGCAACTCCATGTTTCTGATGCAAAACAAATATCTGAAGATCACACTTGCGGATCACTGGCTATGTCCGGTAAGTGTGTTTTCAAAGACTGGACGTTGTGGAACAAAATCTGAGAGCAGTTGCGGGATTCTCTAAGGAATCGGTATATCGGAACCATTAGATTTAGTTGCAATTTTGTCTGTTCTTTCACTATAGGAGCTTGATTATTGGCTGAACGCGGAGGTTTAAATGAATCTGGCATGAGAAACTCACAATTTATTCTGTGGTTGTCCCCGGTAGAACGTTAACTCTCAAAAGATTGAGTGAAATGTGAGTCCAAACAATTGGTGGGCTTTAAACATACTTTATTTTGAGAAAACTTGCTAAATGGTACCTGACTACGCAAGCAAGATCTGTATTTTCAAAAAGGCTATTTTCGGCGGCAGGACTAATTTATGAAAACAAAATGCCACAGGCTAGATTCAAATCGTGCAGAGAAATTAGTTTTTCTGCATCATAACATTCCCCTTTTAGATTTTTAATATTGAATAATATTCAGCATTAAGCCTATATTTAATAAAATTTTATTATTTTTAAGACAACTATTCGCCATTTCAAATAGCGGTTATTCGCTATTCGACGAATAATAAAAAATGGCGAATAATATTGAATGTCGATTAATAGCGACTGTTCGCCGCAACTCTAGAAATAATCTCATTTCAATATCAAAAATTACCAATCAGGGCTACAACGTATGTTATCTTTGATAAGAAGTCCGCCAGAGTTGTTGATAAAGAAAGACTCGTACACCTCGAGAAGAGGTGATCTTTATTATGTCGGAGAAAAGGGGCCTATCAACATGTCCCGTGGTACTGCAAACGCTGACGCTTCTGATTTGAATACCTGTCATAGGAGACTTAGTCATCTAAATAATAATGATTTGATAAAAATCAGGGAAAACGTCAAATGCAAAGTTCTGGTAAGTGACTCAAAAGGCTTAATAAATTGTGAAGTCTGCATTCAAGGTAAAATGAGTGATGACAGAATGTCCTTCTGTTACAATACTGTAGTGTGTGCGTGCCTTTTCTTACGTGAAAAGAAAAATTCTTGGGTATTGCAATGTTCATCTGGCCAAGAGAGTCCTGTGCTTGATCCAATTCATCCAATTGAAATACAGCCATATGCACCTTCAGTGGAGTTAACTTGCTTGTTGACATGACACATCAGAAACCATGATACAAATATAAAACATGTTTACCCATTTACTTTGCGTATTTGCGTAGGATGCTATGGCTACGGATTGTTTTTAGGTATTTTGTTGATAAAACATTTGTATGGCTGCCGTGCATCTCAAATATGTTATTTATAAAATAAGCTAATTCGAGTAATTATTATAAATATCTATAAATAAATATATACGATGATTTTCTTTTTATGACTATTTAGCTATTTTGTGAATTGTAACTGCAAAAATTTAATGTTTTGAATATGGGGCAAAATGTTGCAGGAAAACACATTTTCCTCCTCATTTTGGAATTTATCCTTAAATTTAATCATAGACTTTGGTTAATTAATGTAAAATAAAACGAGAATGGATAAATTTTTTGATATTTCGTTCGTTATAACATTTTCTGCATCCGCTTCACTCAAAAAAGTGACCGAGGAGTATTTATGCTATTCTTTTCATAGAAGATATCCAAAAATTCGGGTTGCTCAATGCTTGTGTGATACAATATCCCAACCAATGATACAAAGATAACAAAGATGATAAAATCATGCTGATTGGTACATCTTGGGAAGAGTCGGGAAATTGAGTGTTTTGAAAACATTTTACTTATTCCCAAGACTGACTTTGGTAAGCAATCCAAGAACAAAACTATGGGAAAAAACAAATGAAAATATAACATCTTGCCTAGTGTTGCGGACTTCATTTGTAAAAAAATTACAACAACATGAAAAGATTCCTTGTTTCTCGATAAAAATCAAGTTAAAGACTAATATTTTTTTAATCATAACAGGTTTGATTGTATACAGCCCACATACATAGTACTTTTATATCATTTCCAAACTTATTTAAAAGCCGTCTTTATATTTGGCGTACTAATAAGTCTTTTAAAATCATTTGTGGATAAATATGCTTAATCTACAAACAAGAAGAGGACTGACTGTGCGAAGGAAATTTATCTGGAATTCTGTGTATGAAAACCAATCTATTGAAGCTCTGTGAGATCACTAATATGAGATTGAATAATTTTTTTGAGATATCTATATTACCTTGCAGCATTTCGTATCACATCGTCTACAGCCAAAAAACCAATTTGATTCCCTTCTGATCTCTCAATTATATCCAGCAGAGGACTACTATTGGCGATCATAAGCCAACCTCCTGCCGTGCCATGCACTCAAAAATTCCTATTCCAAATAGAGTGTATGCGTATATTAGCTTGTTGGAACAATTGTATCAATTCCTAGTATGAAGCACTAACTTTAAAGTCTACAGCTTTTTCTAGATTGCTGTTCGGGAGCATTACAAACCTTAGAACACATTCTGTAGTTAAAAAGTTTAAGGCTTTCTAATAACACAGCTGCTGTTCCTGTGGTCATACGCCTTGTACTTCACACAGCGTAAAATAACCGTACTAACTGTTGAATAGTGGACATAAAAACCAAATCTACATGCTACTAAGAATTTAAATAGAGAAAAGTTAACGTGTAGCTGATTGTATCCATACAAATATCGAGTGGGTGTTTGAGAATAGCTTTCAATCCTACAATCAATGATCCTATGCTTGAACCAAGTAGGATTAAATATGGATGCATTTTTGCTTCAACCCACTGTCTTTTTGTTAAGTACACAAATGATGTATCCTCTCATCGATCGAAAATTTGAAAATTGATTTAGCTTTGCTGAATATTGTTCTTAGAGAAAACTCCACGTCTTTCGTACATATTACGTGTTTTATCAAGAAAAGACATATGAAGTATGAATGTCGTACGTGGCAGAAAAGTCTTCCTACCTGAGGTGAGTGCATTGCAAATCAAAGTACTCGTTCTTCTCCACCGCCTCTATTGGATGGATGAAATATATCCCCTGTGATGTTCTTGTAATTTTCATGAAGTTTCTTGTTTTTGGATAATATATGCGTCCTATGAGAATGTATGACCACCAGCAGCAGACAAACACCGAGTAAGAAAATAATATTGAAAATGCAAAAATTTTGAAATACTTTTAAATACTTCTTGAAATTGCAACCGCAATACTTCTCCCAACACAGCTGGAATTTTGACAGTTGGTCGTTACAGTAAAAACATTATTAAAGCTCTTTCTAAATTAAACAATACTTCCCTAATACCGCTTCTACTTTGGATTATAATTGAGTTAATCACGAAATGTTGCAAGAAAAGTTTACACCGAACAGAACATGAATTGTAAATTGCCTGGTGAATTCCTGTTATGCTCAAAACGAATTGTATCGAAATTGAAACCATAATTTAAGAAAATAGGAAAACCATAACTAGATAATTTGTATTGCTGTTTCGTGTTTTGTTTCTACATATGTTACTTAGTTCATTATAAAACTTTCAGTAATAAGTGACGCAAAGCAATAAGATGCGATTTCAGAGCAATAAGTGTATTAAATAAAAGGTGAATATACAGCTAATAGTATTATATTTATGGACTTAAATTAACGCTTCTCCCTCTTCAGTAGAAATACATATAACATCTTTATAAAGGGAGCGTCATGCATCCCGAAAATCTGAAACAAGGTTTTATTTGAGCTCAAATAATTATTTTTGATACGTTATAATATTTACCTCAAGGATTTACGTTTAGTGAAAGATGTTGCTAATAATTCTTTGGTGTCCTAAATTTCATTATTGGTTTTCATGGTCTCCACTTCCATTTCCTAACTGAATTCTAATACTCCATAATAATAAATCAAATCCGAAACTGTTATGCAGAAAAGAGTTTGATTTAACTTTTTGTACCTAGAAAACAATTAAAATTTTCAAATGCTTCTCTCAAATCCAGAAATCCAGAGAAGTGATGCTAAGGTGACCTGAAACGAAAAAGCAGAAGAATAAACCAGTAAAGTAAATATTCGTGGCATTTTCAGGAGTTTGCTCCTGTGGTTGAAAACAAGAATGGTGGCAAAAAATTTAATACTCGAAACCTTGGCTTTACCTGAAACGGGAATAGATATAATAAAGTTTTTAATTTAGTAAAATTTTTGGCCGTTTTTTGGAAGGTGGCAAAATTTCTTCTAAGCCTTCCGAGCTCGCACTAGGTTTTTCTTCCAAATGATGTATTAAGGCTTCCTCCCTTTTGCCGTCACTGGAGGATAAACTTTTCTTATATGTTCAAAAAACCTCATTAATTGAGAAGGCTCATCCTTTGGGTATTCTTTTTCCAAAAAATGCTGTCTATAAAAGTGAAGAGAGATGTACTCATCAATCAATTCTGGAGACTTGCCGCACTTGATCGCATTTTTTAACAACCGATTTTGGGTTTCCAGGCGGTTTATGGTATTTCGTGGATCTGATTTGTCAACAAACTGTCCTATAGAATGATTCGTCTGCAAATGGACAGTTTGTTCTGGGAAAATTTTTTCAATATTGTGGTATTGTTTTGCACTATCGGTGCATTCCGCTGATGTAGCTCTGTAGGTATATTTTGATATTAATGGCCAAATGCTTGATTTTCTCTTCGAGTCCACTTGAAAGAAGAGACTTTCTTTATCTTCTTTGCTGTGAATCCCTAGTATGGTTGTTTTCATGTGTCCGGTAATCCTTCCACGATTATATTTTTTTTTGGTCAGAAAGGTCTCACCTCATTGGATGGTCTCATCTTGACCACCCAAGACCTTCGTTAGATGTCAATACCTGGACTACCGCTCGTAAATGTTTAAAATATTCAAAAATAGTATTTGAATTTTTTATTTGAATTTGTATATCGACGTCGTCTCCAGCCTTGAATAAAGTTATGTGTTTGTAACACATTTTGCTTAAAAATGAAGCATGAGATTATTCCGACAATTTCACACCTCTCCAGTTGCACGAAAACGCCGTCAAAGAAGGTTCCTTTTGTTGGATTAATATTCTTCCTACATGCTTTGGCACCACTTTTTTTTTGTCCCATTAGATGAGCACTGCCAAAACCATCCTAATTTGTAACTTTTTTTTAGCTCCACTCGCATTTCTAAAGAACAGCATTGAGGTGTCGTGTCGTTGGCTTTTTCGAAGGAATAAGCCTCAATTCCTCTAAAAACTTGATTGCCACTTCATTTTTGTCAAAAACATTTTGCATTTAATAGATGTCGATGTCGACCAGCAAAGTAAATGGAAGTAAATGTTTTGATGACATAATTTATAGAGATGAAAATCTGAAAAGAAACTGAAAAACAAACGGTTGAAAAAATTTATTTTTGTTAAAAAACTCAGGTTGACCGTACAGCTGAACGTTGAATTTTTTGTTAATAAGCTTTTTTGTTGCTCTGCAATTTCAAGCATTAGTATTAGAAGTAAGAACAATCAAACAAATTTTTAAACATCGAACCTAAGGAATTTGAATTAAAGCAAAATTTTGATACCAAACCATCTCACAAAAACCTTCCTCTTTATAAAATGCACAGAATAGTGTGCATGTGTAATGAATCCAAATATGTAATAAAATAATTATTAATTAAACATCCGTTAGATTTTACTCTCCCCGAAATAAGTAAACATTGCAGTCTTAATATTATATTTTGATTGAATTTAAAGTATAAATATTTCAATATATTAATATGGAAAAATATATTTGAAATTATACTCACCAAAATTTCCTTTGGATCAAATTTACCGCAGTTATTGCCTCAAATTAGGAACATTTGTCAAAACATAGAACAATACAATTGAAATAGCACTCAACGAAATTTCCTTTAGTTTATATCTTCTGATGTATTTGTTTTCTTGCCTAAAATTGTTAACATTTGTCCAAACATATAAAAAATAGTATAGAAATTACTCACTGAAATTCCTTTTTTAATTCCAATTCCAGACGAAGCTTTGTTATCCTAAACGTATTAAGTTTCTTAAAAATGAAAATTGCGATGCAGTTGGCGCCAAAACAAAAACTTTTCTGCTTTAGAGAATTGTATTTATTAGATGATGGTTTATCAGTCTATTTGATTATTTTATTGTTAGATACAATATATTTATTTAAAGCAACATTAAAAAACACAAAACTCAATATTCACAAAATAACTTAAAAACAACAAAACACAAGATATACTTACTTGATTGCTCAAATAACGGTGCAGTGGCACTATTTTCATGCAATATGAATAATTTCCAAATTGGGTGTGCCAGTGTTGGGGATAATGAGTGCCAGTTTTAGGGATGCCATGCGATCCCTAAAAATCGGTTTATGTTTTTCGAATTTATAAATGTTAAAAAGTTGTATTACATGTTGTGTTATAGTTTTTTATATAATGAAACTAGAAAACTTCTTAAAACTGTATTTAGTGTTGTATTATTAACCTTTGTTAAAGTAAAGTTATCTGGGAACGGGTTTTATAAAATAAGTATTCTGAAAATAATATCTTAGAAGATGTTTCAGTAAATATTTTAAGGAAGAACTCTCATATAATTTGGTATCTAGGTTTTCGATTAAAGTGGAATTTGATATGTCTTTATATTGAGGGATCAAGTCCTCCACTTGAAATCTGCTAACCAACTTTAACAAATTTATTTAAAAAAAAACTTGCAAACCGTGTCTACCTCCAACGAAACGTGAAGCAAGAAAATGTGGAGCAAATCCTACTCCCTCGATCAGTACATAATCGAGTCCTCGAGCTACTCCACGAAAATCGAACAGGCGGTCATTTTGGATATGAGAAAACCTTGGAGAAAGTCAAAACGCGATACTACTGGATAGGATGTAGTAACGATGTAAGGGATTATTGCTCTGGGTGCACCGTGTGTCAAAGCCGAAACAATAGTCGCCGAAAACACAGAGCACCATTGTGTCTAGTAAATGTGAGCGCCCCGTTTGAAAGGGTTGCTGTTGACGTTTTGGGACCTTTCCCCACCACCAACCGAGGGAACCGGTACGTCCTCGTACTTATGGACTTTTTAACAAAATGGCCAGAAGCCTTCGCCCTACCCGACTAAACTGCCGGGACGGTAGCAGATGCGCTAATCAGCAATGTGTTCTCGCGATTTGGAGTGCCGTTGGAGCTTCATTCAGGCCAAGGGCGTAACTTCGAGTCGGAGGTTTTCCAACAAGTCCTAAAAAAGCTCAAAATACAGAAAACGAGAACGACTCCCCGTCACCCCCAATCAGACAGCATGGTGGAGCGTTTTAACCGCACTGTGGCTGACTACCACTCCAAGTACATCGAGAAGAATCAAAAAGACTGGGATCCTTACCTGCTTTTGTTGCTGTTGGCATACCGCTCTGCGGTACATGACACCACAGGACAAATTCCAGCCAAGTTGTTGCTCGGAAGAGAATTGCGGTAACCTGTCGACTTAGTACTGGGTTAATCGCCAGAAGAAATCACAAACCTTCCTGATTATGTGCGGAGGCTGCAACACAATTTACATCAAATTCATCAAATCAACCGCAAGCACTCAATCCAAAGGAGCCGCGCGATGAAGGAACGACAAATAAGCCTTTTTATCCGGATGACGAAGTTTGGTTTTACTGGCCCCGATGAACGAGAGGAAGATGCCCAAAACTGGAACGAGATTGGGAAGGACCCTACTACGTGAAGGAGAAACTAGGTGAGGTCCTGTACAAAATAGCGCAGCCTCGTTCGCCAGTCACAAAAGGAGTACACCGAAATTACCTAGCACCCTGCTGGCGGCGTCAGGAAAAACAAAGTTGATGCGAGTTGAAGTTAATTTAGATGTGGAAGCTCCCGGAGTCGACTCTGTTGTAGATCCTCCAGCGCCAGGCCAAGGAAGCTCTCCCGGAGACGATTCTCTTGTCGACCCTCCAACAGCGAACCGAACGAAAGGAAATTTCGTTGAGTGCTATTTCAATTGTATTGTTCTAGGGATGTCGAAAATTTTAAAAATATCGATATATATCGTATCGATATTTTTTGGAAATATCGAAATCGATATTTATCGTTTGCCAAAAAAATATCGATATATCGATATATCGGTTCAATTTATAAGTGAATGAAAAATAGTATATTTTTCCTAAAATACACGTTAATCACATATATTTTGAAAAATTAAAGTTTATTTTTCTCAAAATATTAACTTTTCTTTATTTACGATAACTAAAGTAAATAATAAACCAAGTACTGAAGTTGAATAATTATTTTTTTTTTCATATTACTATTATTATTAGGTACATACATATTACTATTATTTTTCATATTTCACATTACTGAAACCAATATTTGTCTGGCACTGACAAAAGAAAAACTCTTTGATTAATGTGCTCTGATGTAAGCCGACTTCTGTTATCAGGCACTGAGATATTTACAGCCGATGCTACTCTTTCTGATGGCACTGAAGATGCAGAAGCTATTAAATACTTAAGAGCTATTTCTGAAAGCACAGGGGTGAAATGACGGCAATCGAACCAGAATTTTTCTGGATTCTCTTTTCTGGGTATAATTGGCTGATCCAGATATTGCTTTAGTTCGCTGGGCATGCCACCACTAGTTGATCTTGAAAATGAAGAAGAGCTGGCTAAAGCTGCAGTAATTTCTTCATGTCCTGACCACAACGACGGCGGAGAATCTGAACTTTCAATTGCGGCAGTGGATTTAGATTCAGCAGGCGAAATTTGTCCTCTACGTTTGTGTTCCGTGCGGATTTCCTTTGACAACTCAGCTATTACGACGGAAACAGCTAGTGCCGAATTGAAGTGGATGCGCTTAAACCGAGGGTCTAATATAGTAGCTTTGGCCAGGTGTAAATTTTCCTCCAGTGGTTCAGGTTTGGTATTGAGTAAATATAACAAACTCTTCTGAACAGCAACACCTAATTGTGTGGAAGGTTTCCCTTGTTCAAGTCCTTTTCGCAGCAAGTTTGCAATTGGAATCGCTAAACTTGCAGTTACATACCGATCGCCGCTAATATCTTCGGTAGCTTCCTTAAAGGGGGTTAAAAGTATTATAAGGTCTCGTATGACACTTAATTCTGCTGAAGTGATCATGTCAGGTACGTTTCGTCTTGATGCCAAAATCTTAGCCACAATAGCTGAAAGCGCGTTGAATCTTTCGATCATATCGAGAAACGAGTTCCACCTTGTGCTTATTGATTGTATAAGCGTTAATACTTGTCCCTCTTTCTTTTTTCCCCTTTGCTCCGCTCGTAAATCGTCCATCGCGTTGACGGATTGTTTAAAATAAGTGACTATTGCTTTCACACGATTAGCAATTTGAAGAAGAGGTGGATTTTCCTTTATCGCGCCATCCACTACTAAATTAAGCATATGCGCCATACAAGGAATTCTCTTTCCATCTCCTAAAAATTTTTTCACTGCAGCCACCATGTTAGCCCCACCATCAGTGGTAATCGATAAAATCCTATGTTTTTCTATCCCAAACTCGTCGGTTATGTTTGCAAAGTATTCCTTTATATAATCAGCTGTATGTGCCTGCAAAAAATAAGTCCAATATAAGTACTCTTTACTGAATTTATAACTTACTATTTATTTTATTTTATATAATTTTATGCATTTACATTATCCTTTACATACCTCATACATCATTTGTGCAGCCAAAGTCACCATTTCATGTTCAGGAATTGAGTGATCTGCAGTGTTAATGAAATGCGCTGTCACTACAATGAAACTCCGTGTAGAGTTAGTAAGCGTTACTAGATCACTCGTCAACGCAATATTGTTGATCTCACTCAATTTCCGCTTTACAATATTTTTGGTAGTGGCATATCTTTGTTCCACTAAGCCAGTTATCTGTGATTAAATGAATAAATGAAGAATGATTAAAAATAAAATGGGACTATACTGTTTATTTTCCCATCAATATAACTTACAGTAGTTCGTGATGGAAGCTTATATCGTGGACAAATGACCTTCATGAGTCGTTTCAAGCCAGGTTTGTCTACACAAGACAAAGGCATGTTGTCTTTACAGATCATATAAATCAAAGCTTGATTTATTTGACTGGCTTTTTGACCTCCTGCTGAATTTACAAAAATAATAAAATTAGACCTTACAAATACAAATTTGATATAAATAAAAAATACCTTCATAACTTGAACTTCGTTCTAAAACGTCGATGATTGTAGTCTGCCTAACCTGACTATCTTTAGCGGGATAAGTCTAAAGAAAGGCATTGAATATTTATTACATACATTTTTCCTAAGAATTATTAGTTTATATAAAACACAAAAATACTTACATCAATATCATAACCACTCGCAGAATCTGACATTTCCATAGACATACTATCTGTCTCAGCAAGGACATCAGGTGTATCAATAGTTGCAGAACTAGTAGACGCAACAGGTGAACTGGTTTGTATTAATTTCCGTTGACGTCCTGAAGACTTTGGTTTGTCCTTTAATTGTAAGAACGCATGGTGATGTTTAGTTTTTAAATGTGTAGATAAATTCGTCGTGTTGCCACTGCTTTTATAGGTTTTTCCACACAGATTACACGAAACATTTTGTTTATCAATTTTTTTAAAATAATTCCATGCAACACTAGACATAATGCATAAAATTAAAGTCCACTACACTATAAAATAATAATAAACACTACACTACACTATACATTACACTACAATACACTACAATACACAAATTAATTTTGTCTATATAATATTAATATAAAAATTTACGTTTCCAATGTTAATAAAAATGAACAGCAATAATGTAGGTATTAAACTTAAACCTTCTAAAATGTCAGCTATCACAATATTTTATTGTTCACACTTTCGATTACGCCAGGATGATTTGAATGTTCGGAACGAACTGATCCTGACGCTTCGATGTGCAAAGGGACCACCAACATACCTGATAAGAAAAATTCCTCAAAAAGATAACAAATTTCCTTCCAATCCTTAAAACGCGCAAACAATATTCAGATTCCTTTGGCTTTAATTATACACGAAGAGAACGAAACCAAACCTAAATAAACAAAACAGGGGTAAACATACAGTTCGCATATAGTTCGTTTCGTTGGCCTTTCTTCTTACATTCATGTGTAACAGTACAAAAAACTAAGATATTTTTTCTACATCTTTACATTTAGTGGTGATGTGCAACCAAAGAAAAATGCACGAACTTTTTTTAAATCGGCTGTTGTAACACAACATAAAGTAAAAGAAATTATAAATTGTCGGTCGGGAAAAATATCGTTTTTTTATACTTTTTCGATATTGAGAATTTTATATCGATATTTCGATATATCGGGAAATTAAATATCGGTTAAAAATATCGAAATATCGAACAAAAAATATCGATATTTCGATATATCGATATTTTTTCGACATCCCTATATTGTTCTATGTTTCCACAAATGCTCATAATTTGAGGCAATAGCCGTGTTTTATTGTGCACGAGATCCATATGGATCATGAACGTAATAGATTTTTTTTATGTATTCCAACAACAACGCGTGATCTTGCTGGCTATCGGGATCTATTTGATTGATCCATTTTTTAGTTCGCGAGTTACACACTTTTTATTTTGTACTTTTTGGCGTCTATCAGATTTTTATTTGGCAGGTTGGCGAATTGTAAATTTATACGTCAAAATCATTGTTTTGACATAAAAAAATTATTGTTATGCTAATTATAAACGACAAAAATGGAAAAATCGGAAAAGTAATGGTTTATATTTTCGAGGGAGTGATTCGTTTCGTGGGGAATATTATATGTGTATGTTAATTTAGTGGATTTGTGTAATATTTGTGTAAAAAATTTTTGTTTAAATATTTTGTTACTTGTGTATGTTATTTCTGATTTTAATTCTTCCTTTTCACATACTTCGACTAATAATTGAACGGAGTAAGATTAAAATATTTTAATTTATCGTTTATGTTAATTAAGTGGGAATTGTTTGTGTATTTTGTTAAAAATCGTGGCTGTCCCTTGTTTTGTTTTAATATTCATTTTTGCGGTGCGGTTTCATTTTTGTTAGTGCGAGAAGGACATGGACCCGTGAAGAAACGAATGCGTTTCTTTACGCATATGCAGACCGGGCTGACGAGTTTGGCCATGCAAGAAGGAGGAAGTTTGCCATGGCCAACGTGCTGGAAGACCCATACTCGTACTCGTGAGTAATATGTAATTTTGTGATTGCAGTTATATATCTATTTATTTTTTAGAGTGGACCTACAACGACTGAGATGCTCAGCACCAAATTGAAAAATTTGCTGCGAGCATACAAGCCGACTAGGGACAATAGTTCGAGAACTGCTGCAAATGCATGTTCTTCTCCATATCAAGAAATTATGGAGCAGATTTTTGGCAACCGACCAGAATTTTCGAATACCCATCGATTGTCAATGATTGGCCCTTCTCAACGTGTTGCCTTGGAGATGTTGCCTTGCCCAGGTAATTATTTACAATTTTTTAGATATTTTTTACTAACAAATGTTAATTTAGATGAACCATCTATGCTAGAAGCTCCATCAGCAGCAGCTCCTTTAGCCATAGCTCCCTCAGCAGCAGCTCCTTTAGCCACAGCTCCCTCAGCAGAAACTTCTGTAGCTAGCACCTCTACGCTCCATTTACAACATTTTTGCATACATTTTATCAGATATGTTTTTAGGTGAACCGTCTATGCCCGGCACCTCGACGCGTAACTGTTACACCCGAGGACAGTACCGCCGTGATAGAATCCAGCAAAAGGAAAGGAGTTTGCTGGATAAAGTCGAGCATCGGGCAGAAAAACGACGCCTCAGGAAGAGGTCTTTGGACGAGCGTGCCGAAAGATTTGAGGCAAAAATGCAGAAGTTGAAGGAGTATTTTGAAGTGTAGTTTAGGTTTAGTTAATATAGTATTTAAAAATTTTATTTTAAGTTATTATAAGCAATTTAATATAATTTTTATTTAACATAAGATAATAGATATAAGGTATCTAGTTTTAACCGTTTAATAATATATTTGTTTGTTCATATAGATGTATTTTCTATACTGCGGTGGATTGTGTTATGGTCCAATTGTTTCAACTGAAATTATATCAAAAAATTAAGTTTTTGTTAAAATATTTATCAATGTTATTTTAAAGTGTACCTCCAAACAATGCGCTGTTTCCTGTGTTCAAATCAACCTATTCAAGCAAGTGGTCCTCTTTCATATTCTGGAAGTAAAAAATTTTTAATCAATACGCTTCTTAAAATTATTCTTCATAATGACATTATAATTCTGTTCATGTTTTATAAAATATTGCGTTCCGTTAGCAACTGGACGAGTTCTTCGCGCGTCGAACTACTTGTTGCAGTTCTACTGCCTTCACTATTTTCGGAAGAGCTAATGTTGGCTTCGAGATATTCTATTTCGTAAATATCACCGTTCTCCAGGCACATATTATGCAACACGCACCCACATATTACCAAGTTTACTACATTTTTTATGTTTGTCTGCTCGGTAAAATGCAGCAGTGTTCTGAATCTGGCCTTCACAAGACCAAATGCGTGCTCCACATTAACTCTCCCGCTTGAATGGATCGAATTGAATTTCTCCTCGCTGGTCGACAGTCTGCCGTTATCCCGGAAAGGTGTTACCAGCCAGTCAAAGGAAGGAAATGCACTGTCTCCAAGTATATATGTTTGATTGGGGAAGAATTTCTCAACATCCTCATGCACTTGTAGGTAAAAATCGGACCTCCGCGAGACACGACTCTCGTGAAGACTTCCCGGTTCGCCGCAAGATACATTGATAAACTTTTTATTAAAATCCACAACTGCCTGCAAAGAAATGCTGTAAAATTTTTTTCTATTACAATAATTTTCTTTGTTATCCTTTGGGGCTTTGATGGCAATATGAGTTCCATCAATGCATCCGATAGTCCTGGGAATTCTTGTCTTTTCTTCGAATATTGTCGCATTCTGGAGCGCTTGGCTTGGATCTGGCCATACAATATACTTATGGCCAATAGAAATCAACCACTTGCAAACTCTGTTCACTATGTTCCATGCAGTTGATTTGCTAACGCCGAATAAATTACCGATTTATCGGAAAGTATTCGTATTGGCCATGTACCATAAGAATGCGTATATTTTCTTTTCTGGTAGTATTTTGGCCAAACCCTTATTTTCAGTGCTATCGAAGCGTCCCGATTTTGAGTAGAGATCTAGAGATAAAATATAAAATAAATTAATAATTTGCATAGTAAAACACAACGCATTTTTTACCTATTAAATCATTCGCCGTTGTGCGAGTCAGTCTCAAGTTCCTCTTGAAATCCTCGCCACTGTACCTCTTGATAATTTCCACGAAATTCCCAACTCTTTCGTGGTTATCATCAGAGGAACTGGTAGAAGAGGAACTGGTAGAAGGAGAACTCCTGTGGTGTTCGGCCTCACTTTCCAAAAATTCCTTTTAAATATCATGTTATTTTACTATGCGTTTTTTCATTAATAATTTAGTTTGTTGATAAAGGTTCACTCACCCACATTTCAGCCTCTGCCATTTTCAAATATTATTTGAAGTTAATTAATAATAATATATAAACAAATCTTAATATATAATTCAATAGCTACTTAAAAGTTAATAAAATGTAAAACATATGAAATGGTAGAAATCTAAATAATTTAATAATCACTTAAGTATTAATTTCAATAGTGTAATTAGTCAATAATTTCAATTTAACTTTCTTTGTTAAAATAACTTTTAATGGTTAAAGCAACTTCAAAAACAGCTGTTTTCATTCATGTGAAGTGAAAAGTCACATTGCTGCCAACCTCCGGAAACAATTTTCAGTCGCGTTTTATTATGCAGATCAAGAGCCATATAGATCTTGTGCATAATAAAACGCGGCTAATAACTACATAAGGAAATTTTAACCAAAGTAAATTTTGGTGAGTATAATTTCAAATATATTTTTCCATATTAATATTGAAATATTTATACCTTAAATTTAATCAAAATATAATATTAAGACTGCAATGTTTACTTATTTCGGGGAGAGTAAAATTTAACGGATGTTTTATTAATAATTATTTTATTCATTACATTCATTATTTGGATTCATTAGACATACAATATAGGATGCACACTATTCTGTGCATTTTATAGAGAGGAAGTTTTTTGTGAGATGATTTGGTATCAAAATTTTGCTTTAATCCAAATTTCTTAGGTTCTATGTTTAAAAATTTGTTTGATTCTTCTTACTTCTAATCCTCGTGCTTGAAATTGCAGAGCAACAAAAAAGTTTATTAACAAAAAATCCGTTCAACTGTACTGTAAACCTGATTTTTTTAACAAAAATAAATTTTTTCAACCTTTTGTTTTTCAGTTTCTTTTCAGAGTGGCATCCCTATAAATTATGTCATCAAAACATTTACTTCCATTTCTTTATCCTTTGCTGGTCGACATCGACATCTATTCGAAGTGGCAATCAAGTTTTTAGAGGAATTGAGGCTTATTCCTTCGAAAAAGCCAACACCACCTCGATGCTGTTCTTTAGAAACGTTACAAATTAGGATGGTTTTGGCAGAGCTCATATAATGGGGCAAAAAAAAGTGGTGCCAAAGCATGTAGGAAGAATATTGATCCAACAAAAGACACCTTCTTTGACGGCGTTTTCATGCAACTGGAGATGTGTGAAATTGCCGGAATAATCGCCTGCTCATTTTTAAGCAAAATGTGTTACAAACTCATAACTTTATTCAAGGCTGAAGACGACGTCGATAGACAAATTCAAATAAAAAATTGAGTAATTCAACTGTTGTTGAATATTTTAAATATTTACGAGCGGTAGTCCAGGTATTGACATCTAACGAGGATATTAAATTGGCTGGTCAAAATAAGACCATTCAATGAGATAAGACCTTTCTAACCAAAAAAAAATATAATCGTGGAAGGATTACCGGACCCATGAAAACAACCATACTAGGGGTTCACAGCCATAAGTATCAAAATATACCGACAAAGACACATCAGTGGAATGCACCGATCGTGCAAAACAACACCACAATATTGAAAAAATTTTCTCAGAACAAACTGTCCATTTGCAGACGAATCATTCTCTAGGACAGTATGTTGACAAATCAGACTCACGAAATACCATAAACCACCTGGAAACCCAAAATCGGTTGTTAAAAAATACGATCAAGTGCGGCAAGTCTCCAGAATTGATTGTTGAGTACATCTCTTTCCCCTTTTATAGACAGTATATTTTGGAAAAAGAATACCCAAAGGATGAGCTTTCTCAATTAATGAGGTTTTTTGAAGATATAAGAAAAGTTTATCCACCATTTCGCGACGGAGATTGTTTTCAACCACAGGAGCATAATCCTGAAAATGTCACGAATATTTACTTTACTGGTTTATTCTTCTGCTTTTTCGTTTCAGGTCACCTTAGCATCACTTCACTGGATTTCTGGATTTGAGAGAAGGATTTGAAAATTTTAATTGTTTTCTAGGTACAAAAAGTTAAATCAAACACTTTTCTATATAACAGTTTCGGATTTGATTTATTCTGTTGGAATTACATGGAATCATTTTAACCATCATGAGGGCGTAGGCACACCATTAGAATTTAGTTAGAAAATGAAAGTGGAGACCATGAAAACAAACAATGAAATTTAGGACACCAAAGAATTATCAGCAACATCTTTCACTAAACGTAAATCCTTGAGATAATATTATAACGTATCAAAAATAATTGTTTGAGTTCAAATAAAACCTTGTTTCCCTTTAGAAGGATGGTATATCTGTTACTACTGAGGAGGGAGAAGCGTTAATTTAAGTCCATAAATATAATACTATGAGCTGTATATGCACCTTTTATTTAATACAAATCGCATCTTATTGCTTTGCATCACTTATTAGTGAAAGCTTTATAATGAACTAAGTAACATATGTAGAAACAAAACGCGAAACAGAAATACAAATTTTCTAGTTACAGTTTACCTATTTTCTTTAATTATGGTTTGAATTTCGATACAATTCGTTTTGAGCACAACAGGGATTCATGTTCTGTTCGGTGTAAACTATTCTTGCGACATCTCGTGATTAACTCAATTATAATCCACAGTAGAAGCAGCATTAGTGAAGTATTGTTTAATTAAGAAAGACCTTTAATAAGCTGTGTTGGGAGAAATATTGCGGTTGCAATCTCAAGAAGTATTTAAAAGTATTTCAAAATTTTTGCATTTTCAATATTATTTTCTTACTCGGTGTTTGTCTGCTGATGGTTGTCATACATTCTCATAGGACGTATATATTATCCAAAAACAAGAAACTTCGTGAAAATTACAGGAACATCACAGTGGATGTATTTCATCCATCCAATAGAGGCGGTGGAGAAGAACGAGTACTTTGATGTGCAATGCACTCACTTCAGGTAGGAAGACTTTTCTGCCACGTACGACATTCATGCTTCATATGCCTTTTCTTTATAAAACACTTAATATGTAAGAACAATATTCAGCAAAGCGAAATTAATTTTCAATCAATGAATAAGTAATACTATAAGCAAGCGCTATTCGGCAACGAAGTGGAAGCCAAAACTGATAAGAGCGTATGTGGTGTTGGTATTTTTGTTTTTGTGTGGGAAAGTATTTGCGGAGTTACTTGAAGATGTATTATTTTGGAAAACTACGCGCGGAATTTAAATTTAAAAACTTTCACTGTATTTTTTTTGAATTCCCTTATTTTAAGGAGTATAGTTTTCTAAAATTCAAAAAAAAAATATATTACAAATATTTATATCAAAATTTGGTGTAAAATATTATATATTATAAATTAACTTTTGTTCTATAGTTAAAATAAATAATATTGCATTATATAATTTCAAGTTCTTTTTATGGAAGTAGCTTTTATGGCCCTTTTTTATCACAACCGGGCTTGGTACCGGCTTTGGAAGAATTACGGTGCTACTTTGATTTGCTTGTTTCCGTTTGCGTCCTCATTATTTAATATTAACTAGGGGGGCGCCCCCTGCTCGCTACGCTCGCCAACCCCCGTTGTTCGCTCCGCTCATTCTAATAGCTCGCGCAAGGAGCTATATATACAGTAGCATTGTAAGTAAAAAGGGTAGTTAGTTCAGACTGTAGTAGATATCATTTCAGCTCATTTTGTACGTCAAAGTACATCTATATTGAATGAGGCCCTGTCTATAATTTTCAAAAACCTTGCGGGTGTAGTTGCGGATCTTAAAAGATCTTAAAATTTTCTCATACAAAATACTTTTTGTAAAAATTCTTTCATCTTCTGCCAAATGACATTGGCTTTGTGTTTCAGAAATACATATAAACACGCAATCGGTTAAACGATCTAACTCTACTGGCTACAACATACAATTAACAGTGAGAAAATATAGGTTGTTTGAGTAAGATTCCTGATTTTTGAAACGTTTGCCCCTGGTATTTATTAATTGTCATCGCTAAAGCCAGAATGACGGAAAGTTGAGTTTCTTGAAAAGAAAAAGGCAAAAATACGTCACACGTGTCGAAATACATGTGTTTCGGAGAACTCCTGCTAAAATCTCACAATCCAAAAAATTTTCTTTTACATTTGAACTAAACGAATAGGTGTACCATTGACCAAGCAAGTCATGTCCTGTACACAAATTACGAATAAGTAAAAGTATGCAATTTGGTTTTTAAAATAAATTTGTGGGATCGGGAGCCAACTTACATCAACTGAGTTTAAAAATTCTACTGGAAAATTATTTTGCTCTCTATAATCATCACTCAAGATTTTATCGCAACTCAAATATATTCGTTTCTCTCCGGCCAGGCTTTTAAAGATTTCTGCATCAAAGAAAGTACAGCCTTCATATTTGGGAGCTAATATAACCGAATTGAGAATATCGTTAGACTTTATGGTTTCAGATACATTGCCATAAGTATCTGGAATCACGAAGTTGCAGCTAACTAAATGGGAGGGAATTTCAATAACATCTTGGCTGTAATCTGGAAATGTGGGTAAAGTTCCATTACAAAGAGATTTAAGAAATTCAACGAATTCAATCTCATGAGGTAAAGCTTTCATGCTTTGAGTAAAAGTTATTTTGTGGAATTGTGAAATTTTGGACCATGAAGTAAGGCCATGAAGTGGTATCTCAATAAGTGGTACACGTGTACCGTGAGATGTAGGTGGCAATATTCGTCAAAAATCTCCACAGAGTAAAATAGTCTTATATCCGAAAAGTTTAGTTGAAGTACCGAATGAATCGTTTACTGAAAAAAATTTCCTAAATAGCTAATAAAGTACGGTTATATGAATCATTTTCTGAAGAATTTCTTAAAACGTCTTCACACCTGAATATTTTGAATTCATTACACAAATCTAATGCATTTGTAGGAACGTTCATACCACAAATAGGATATGGAAAATAACTCTCTTAACTGCTGAGAGGACTAACACTCTTTTACTTCTAATAAATATTCACGCCACTCTCTATAATTTCATGCGACACGTCGTGCATGTGCTGAAAATGTGCAGCAAATAATGTTCCCAACAGTACCCAAATCCTGATGGGACCTCGAACATGAAGCAAAATAGTCTCAAATGGAACATCTCAACATAAAACATAAAATAATGTAGCAATAGCTCTACTACTTCTTCTTTGAGGTTTTCCGATTTCTTTTCTTTATCTACCTAAATATAATGTATCGGCGTCTCTGTATATAGAAACTCGGACGAACTAATTCGATTGATTTCAAAAAATGCAGTCAATTTTGTTCTTCTGTGATTTTTAAGAGATTGCTGAACATTTCCTTCCCTAAAGACTACATTTTGCCGGTGAGGCAAGTAACATTCAAGTCGAACTATAATTTATTACGTGACTGGTAATGCATTGGATACTCATTTATGCGCCAACTAACTTCCGTAGATCCAACATAGTGGACAAAAAGCTATCGATTTCATCTATATAAACTTTGCCCTCAACTCCACCTCAAACACTTCCAAACTGTAATGAGGCACAGTCGTATCCCTTATAAACATATTTGTACATATGTATATTTTAGGCTCTTAACTGTGCCAAGAACTTCCACGTATAAGTAGCAATCAAATTTCGCTAAAAGATATGGATTTTAAGGAACAGAGTGGCCACGAAAGTCAACTGTTATACCATTTACACGACGCATCTAACATTGGCTTGAGTTGTATTGTAAAAGTCCTTAGAAAAGCTTTTGCTGCATTAAGCATCTCTCATACAAACGGGGATACGATTCAATAAACCACATGGACCGTGGATCATATAGTTTTTAACTAAATTATGAAGTTGTGGGAAATACATCTACATATATTGTAAATAAAATATATCTGGAATTTCCGTACAAACGAACCAACTTTCATTTCCTACATTTTCTTTTTTCTCTAAATTGCAGTTTTAAAGGTGTGCAGACAAAAGTTTAGAAATATGATATAATTTCAGATTTTAAAATTTTAACAGTTTTTTGCTCGTAGCGGCTAAATCAAGCATTCTAGGGGGTGTGTCCAACCCCCATTATTTTTTTATTTCCCAACTTTTGGCCATATATCCTATTTCTCTAAATTATGTTTTTAAATGTCTATACAAAAGTTGGGAAATATGATAAAATTCAGACTTTCGCTCGCTTTCCATAAACATTCGGGAAAGCTAACCTCGCGTTTTCTAGAAATAACTGTAAAATTGTGATTTTCCATATTTTTTAAAGTAAAATTTGCATATATTTTTATCAAATTAGCAAAAAACAATGGTATAAGTAAACGATGGCTTTGAATTTGTCTGTGGTAATGCATCCATATTATTGTCTGTGGCCATATGTTCATTGTTTTGGCTTTTGTCGTGAAGAATGCAATTTTATTAGCCAACGGTTGCCTTCTTCCAGGCAAAAAACAAAAGAATGAACATGTGAATATTGTCTGTGATATGGCTGCATTTGCCCGTCACATTATCATTGGCATAGATATTAGGTTTGAGTGAAAATAATGCAGGTATTTGGCATAAATGGTTGTTTATTCAGTCGAACGTATGATCTATGCAAATGATAATGTTAAATTAGTATGTTCTATATTTTAATTTTTTCGTAGAGGAATGCAATTATATGTTAATTCTTTTGGTTTGTGTCACCAGTACAAGATTGATCCATTTGGTTTGATTTTCGACTAATTTAATACTTGTTATGTATCGGGGACACAAACCAAAAATTCACATATGGTTGCATATTTCCAGGCAAAAAGTAAAACATTCACACGCACACATTCTTCCCAAATGCATCATCTACGCTATACGTGTGCTCAATTCACACATACTATCCCATTGAATTTTTTAATTTCAATTTCAAATTAAACTAATTTATAATTAAATTTAAGAAAAAAAATTAGGTGATGCACATAGAGGAAAAACTAATCTTTCGAATGGTATAATTTTTATCCTGGTAAGTCCACCTGGTTTCCTGTAAAAGGGATAACAAAAAATCGTGTCGCCTATTTATATATAGATATTATTCTTTTTATTGAAGTATTGGCTATATTCCAGTCCTGAGATAAAATCAAGTTAAAGTATTCAAATATATAAAATGTATTGTGTTGCATACATGTTGCATATGTGATGATCCTTTTCCGTAGAAGTCCTGAAATCCTGAAAAGGGATAAGACATTATTCAAGAACAATCAAAAATACTTACGACAGGTCGATCTCCCTAGCTGTTGATATCTGTCAAAACACAACGTGGCGACACTGTTATGGCAGTGATACTGCAATGCAAATTATGGCGTCGATACTGCAGAAAAGATCATGTAAGCGCAAGTTACTCGCGGCCACCAGCAACCGCTAGATGGCGCCACCAGAGCGGAAACGCAAACCGGCAACACGGCAAACAAAACGATCAATGACCATCGATTGAACATTGATCGGAAAATTCTGCACATTCAACGGAAAATTTTCCGATAAATATTGATAAAATGGCCACAGAAAATCAGTCTGAGGAATCGACTACCATAGGTGTGACCGTGGTAGGACGCAACACATCTCTATATAAGCGACTTGGCTGAATTGGACAACCCGGAAACGAGTGGCAGACAACCAGTAAAACTCTCTTGGACTTCGCCAAAAAAATACTTTAGGTGAGGAAAAAATTAACAACTGAAAAAAGCGGATGAATCTAACATTCACCGTTAAGGTCCCAAATACGGGTCGAAAGAATCCAATGGGCAATAAAATTTATTAAACAGATACATTGAAGAATGGGAGACCGCCAACTGCAAGAGGCGTTACAACGTAATCCGCATGCAGGTCCACGACCGATAACTATAGAGGAATACCGGGCCAGACAGACGGGTCATAAAGAAAAGGGTAAAGAGGAACGCCAGGGAGGAATTGAGGTACACGTTAAAAGGGAAACTCCTGGTGTAGAAGCGAGGTTCAGGCGATCGATTGAGAAGGCGAGACGGGATCTCATGTTGGCTGTGGGAAGCCAACAAAGAGCACTTTTCAGTAGGGAGTTGCAGAGACTCCACAACGAACGGATACGCTACAGGAAGGAAAAGCGTTTAGCCAAAGGGGTGAAGCGGACATCAGAACCTGACAGCACACAGTCGGCATCTAATAGCCACTAGGCGACGTAGTTATAAGATAGAACTTGTAGTCATTGTAACAGGAATAAATAAACGTTGAATAAATAAATGTAACCGGTAACCAGTAGTCGTTAGTTGTAGTAGTTATAAGCAAGGAACTTGTAAGCATTGTAACGAGACTAAAATTGTAATCGGTGAAATAAATATTGTACCGCCTGAATTCAGTCTTTTGAGATTAAAAGTGTATCTGAGGTATTGTTGTAAGGTTTTACCATACGACGGTAAAAAATACAACATAACACATACTATGATATCAATGGTGTTATTCATTTAGCAGTCCTGAAAAAATAAGTCAAGTTAATATCTTCGAATATATTAAATGTTTTATATTACATACATTTTGCTTTGTATAAATAACAAAATTTAAAATATATTATGAATATAGGTAAAAGTTGCCCATTCAAAAACAAAACATATCTTTTACGTCGTTTCTGAGCTAAATGCAGCCTCTTATCGCATAAAATGTAAACAGTCTATATGGCCGTCTAAAGTTTTGAAATTTTGCAATTCTTACGAATATTATGATATATTTTCACTAATAATCACTCAAAATTGTACAAAATGGATTCCAGCACTATTAAGCAACATTTTGATACCAAACTCACCTATGAAATAAATTTCCTTGGTCAGGTTTTTTGCATTTTACTTTTGCAACTGGTGATACAACACTTTATTCCCACAAAACACTTCATAAACACAAAATTCACCTTATGACATTGACACTTATTACTTCATTAATAAATTTTGTATAACATAAACATCAAAAATGACAATTATTTTAACTTTCACTGAGAATTTTCACAAAAATTACACTTTGGATCAATCGTGCAAAATATTCCGCGAAAAATATTTTGACAGTGAGGTTGAATAGAAACAGAGACGGAGACTACGAATAATAAAGACGGAGAACATGGGTACCGTTATGTTTTCCCTTCTAACACGTACACTGTACATGTGACATATAGCGCTTCCTTATAATATTACTTGTTCATTGTTTTCCATTTTTCGATCGATGAGAGGATACATCATTTGTGTACTTAACAAAAACACATTGGGTTGAAATAAAAATGTATCCATATTTAATACTACTTAGTTAAAGCATAGGATCATTGATTGTAGGATTGGGAGCTATTCTCAAACACCCGATCGATATTTGTATGGATACAATCAGCTACACGTTAACTCTTCTCTATTTAAATTTTTCGTAGAATGTAAATTTGGTTTTTATGTCAACTATTCAACAATTAGTACGGTTATTTTACGCTGTGTGAAGTGCAAGGCGTATGACCACAGGAACAGCAGCTGTCTTATTAGACACCCTTAAACTTGTTAACTACAGAATGTGTTTTGAGGTTTGTAATGCTCCCGAACAGCAATCTAAAAAATGCTGCAGAATTTAAAGTTAGTGCTTCATACTAGGAATTCACACAATTATTCCAACAAGCTAATATACGCATAATGGTGGTCCTTTGCTGGATATAATTGAGACATCAGATTAATATATTATATATATTAATGTTCATATTAATGTTCTTACAGAGCTTCAATAGATTGGTTTTCATACACAGAATTCAAGATAAATTTCCTTCGCACAGTCAGTCCTCTTCTTGTTTGTAGACTAAGTATATTTATCCGAAAATGATTTTAAAAGATTTATTAGTACGCCAAATATAAAGACGGCTTTTAGATAAGTTTGGAAATGAGATAAAAGTACTATTTAAGTGGGCTGTACACAATCAAACCTGTTATGATTAAAAAAATATTAGTCTTTAACTTGATTTTTATCGAGAAACAAGGAATCTTTTCATGTTATTTGTCATTTTTCTTCAACTGAAGTCGGCAACACCAGGCAAGATGTTATATTTTCATTTGTTTTTTCTCATAGTTTTGTTCTTGGATTGCTTACCAAAGTCAGTCTTGGGAATAAGTAAAATGTTTTCAAAACACTCAATTTCCCGACTCTTCCCAAGATGTACCAATCAGCATGATTTTATCATCTTTGTTATCTTTGTATCATTGGTTGGGATATTGTATCACACAAGCATTGAGCAACCCGAATTTTTGGACATCTTCTATGAAAAGAATAGCATAAACGCTACTCGGTCACTTTTTTGAGTGAAGCGGATGCAGAAAACATTATAACGAACGAAATATCAAAAAATTTATATATTCTTGTTTTATTTTTTCATTAATTAACCAAAGTCTATGATTAAATATAAGGATAATTTCCAATTACATAATTACATATTTAAGATGCACGGCAGCTTTACAAATGTTTTATCAACAAAATACCTAAATACAATCCGTAGCCATAGCATCCTACGCAAATACGCAAATTAAATGCGCAAACGCGTTTTATGTTCATATGTATCATGGTTTTTGATGTGTCATTTCAACAAGCAAGTTAACTCCGCTGAAGGTGCATATGGCTGTATTTCAATGGGATGACCAGCATCAAGCACAGGACTCTCTTGGCCAGATGAACATTGCAATACCCAAGAATATTCAAAATCACGTAAGAAAAGGCACGTGTTCACAAATGCCTTACGTTACTGTACCTGATGACCAAATAATTACTTACCACAGTGTACTTCTCACCTGCAAATGTCATTTTCCCGACTCGTCAGCAAATTCCGTTCGCAACCAAACTTACCTTCGACTGCGGGATCATCTTTCCAGACGGTCTTATCTTTAAGTTATGCACATGTTTCTAATATCTGTTAGTCTTACCTGTAACAATTTATCCTTCGTCAGCACCTTTTTGGTATAAATTCGCGTAATTTGGAACAAATAAATCAGTTGTTAATTAGAAGCAAAGCCTCTCACTCCTTCCTCATCGATCGTATATCGGTCTAAGACCTTTGCACACTTCAACACAAGTCTTGGTGCAACACCTTGATTTGCCCTGTCACACCTTCCCTCTTTTGAAAGGAGTCATAAAGGGTTAGTTAGAGGTGTAACACCTTAACTAATTGCATTAAAGCACAGGCAAAAGAGTCTGCGCTCAACATTTAGTAACCCCAACGTGATTTACATCACGCAAACTCCTAACCATTCAAGTTTACGCGAATTTTAAACCGTTCACCGTCGCGACAAATCGTCAAAAAGCGAATACCCTCACGATCGTTTCATCCCGAGCATCCTGAAGAAGAAGAAGCTGAAGTTTCCATCCTATCGACCTCCTTCCCAACATTCCGAGACAACATTACCTCATTTGTGGCAGTCAACTTACTCAAGCCGCTGTTTGCTCTCGTCGTTCCACTTCGTTAAACTTCAAGAATGTCCTCTTTGGAAGAACTCGCAAAACAACAGAACGAGACAGGAGGAGAAATCGAGAGGCATATAAGGAACTACAAGAAGGATTCTCCAACACGCAAAGACGACGAATACCTCGTCAACAAGTCCAAGGCCATAAAGGAAATCTGGGAGACGTTCCAATCTGTGGAGTACGGTGTTCGGGCTAAATATGACCTCGAAACCAGTCATCCATATTTCCAGAAACAATACTTTACCAACATAGAGGAGCTGTACAAGTGGTTTATCGAGGACGTCAAACTACGCTTAAGCAGTCAATCAAGCACTCAATCCACGGAGAATGCATCAAGCAGTCACAAGCCTGAAGATGCCAAGTGTTATGTTGTATTTTTTACCGTCGTATGGTAAAACCTTACAACAATACCTCAGATAAACTTTTAATCTCAAAAGACTGAATTCAGGCGGTACAATATTTATTTCACCGATTACAATTTTAGTCTCGTTACAATGCTTACAAGTTCCTTGCTTACAACTACTACAACTAACGACTACTGGTTACCGGTTACATTTATTTATTCAACATTTATTTATTCCTGTTACAATGACTACAAGTTCTATCTTATAACTACGTCGCCTAGTGGCTATTAGATGCCGACTGTGTGCTGTCAGGTTCTGATGTCCGCTTCACCCCTTTGGCTAAACGCTTTTCCTTCCTGTAGCGTATCCGTTCGTTGTGGAGTCTCTGCAACTCCCTACTGAAAAGTGCTCTTTGTTGGCTTCCCACAGCCAACATGAGATCCCGTCTCGCCTTCTCAATCGATCGCCTGAACCTCGCTTCTACACCAGGAGTTTCCCTTTTAACGTGTACCTCAATTCCTCCCTGGCGTTCCTCTTTACCCTTTTCTTTATGACCCGTCTGTCTGGCCCGGTATTCCTCTATAGTTATCGGTCGTGGACCTGCATGCGGATTACGTTGTAACGCCTCTTGCAGTTGGCGGTCTCCCATTCTTCAATGTATCTGTTTAATAAATTTTATTGCCCATTGGGTTCTTTCGAACCGTATTTGGGACCTCAACGGTGAATGTTAGATTCATCCGCTTTTTTCAGTTGTTAATTTTTTCCTCACCTAAAGTATTTGGCGAAGTCCAAGAGTGTTTTACTGGTTGTCTGCCACTCGTTTCCGGGTTGTCCCATTCAGCCAAGTCGCTTATATAGAGATGTGTTGCGTCCTACCACGGTCACACCTATGGTAGTCGATTCCTCAGACTGATTTTCTGTGGCCATTTTCTCAATATTTATCGGAAAATTTTCCGTTGAATGTGCAGAATTTTCCGATCAATGTTCAATCGATGGTCATTGATCGTTTTGTTTGCCGTGTTGCCGGTTTGCGTTTCCGCTCTGGTGGCGCCATCTAGTGGTTGCTGGTGGCCGCGACTAACTTGCGCTTACATGATCGTTTCTGCAGTATCGACGCCATAATTTGCACTGCAGTATCACTGCCATAACAGTGTCGCCACGTTGTGTTTTGACAGATATCAACAGCTAGGGAGATCGACTTGTCGTAAGTATTTTTGATTGTTCTTGAATAATGTCTTATCCCTTTTCAGGATTTCAAGACTTCTACGGAAAAGGATCATCACATTCCTCCCTCTTTCGGAGCCTTTTCACCTGAAAAGTGGTGGCTGGGTTACTTATGAAAATTCGTTTGCCATCCTAATGACGGTGTATATTTTCCTCTGTTCTCGGTTTTCTAACCTGGTTACTGCTACATATTTCTCTTAAATTATTCTAAATCCTAGTGCTAGTGCATTTTCTGTTTATTCCATGTCTTCAGTGTGCATTTAAATTTTACATTTACGTTAGTTGTTACATTTTCCATATATTTTGCTCAAATTATTATTCCAGAGGTTCAGTAAAACTTTGCGGTACCAGTAGTGTTACAGTGGTTTAAATTTTGCGGTTATTGGTGCATTTATTCTTAATTACCTTTTTACAACAATTTAATAGATGACAAAAATTTATTACTTTTCAATGGATCGTTACTTAAGGATTACTATCGTCTGACAACGGTTTTTAATATAATAATTGTTCTAATATAATAATGTAATATAATAATGTTAACAAGATTTATAGTTTTTTAAGTATTTACTTAGATCAATTGGTCGATTTCTCTTGGTGTTGAGGATACCGTGTTTCCCCGTGGATGATGTATTATTGATGTCATACGTGGTGCCGAGGTTGATCCTTGGTTCTAAATCGACTGGGGTCCTCCTCTTTGAGTTTTCGTGATACTTATAGGTTAGCCTACCAAGTAAGTTTGTCTTTCTGCGGTCTGGTACGGTGAGTGGTTCTCCAGTTAAAGTTGTTTTCTCTAATTTTTTCCTCATTTTAGCAATTTCCTATGTTAATTTCTGGCGTTCTTCGATCTGACGGTACAGCTGGTCGGCCTCTTCCAGTGCTGCTTCCCAACTGGCTTGGGTCAATCCCATGTCATCGACGGTCTCACTGGTGTTTCCGCGGTTTTTTGGCCTTGGGGCGCCTAAGTTGCTTTTGATATTTGTTGTTTTTGGGTCAGGATAAATTAATACGTTTTTAGATTTGCATTGAATATGAATGTCCACATCGTCCAGATCGCCTTTAATGGTGATGGTTATCTGTGTGCTATTTCCGGACATCGTGTTGAATTCTGGTAATTAGTATTAAGGAAGGTTTAGAATGTTTAGTTTAAGATTTTTTTTTTTCTCTCTTCTTTTTAGGGTTTCTCTTTTTATTTCTATTTTTCTCGCCTTTTTTTTCTTACTCCTTTGTTTACTTATTTTTAACGCTATCTTATTAATTTTATTGTTTATTTATACTATTACATATACATATTCCGTTTTTCTTGTTGACGTTATTCTCGCGTGTTTTGTATCGTTATTGCTCATTGGAAATCGGTACGGTCGGTGCGGGCCCGGGGTTCTGTGTATCACTCTCGTTTGCTGTTATTATTTGATCCCTTCTGGGAATCGTCACGGGCATTGACACGATCTCAACCCGTCGGGGGCTTGGTCGTGAGGGTTGTGGAGGGGTGCGGTTTCTTCGGTTTGTGCGACTTCTGTAGTTGCGTATAAGCACGATAGTTATTATAACTACTAACAAACATCCAGATACGCCGGTCGTGGTGTGTATTTGGATCCTTTCGTGGCGGCGTTTTTCAGTTTCTTTAATTTCTGAGTCCAGTTCTTCAATTGTTTCGCTGAGACCTTTATGGTGATCGTTTAGGGCCACTGGATGTATGATTTTCATTTGTTTTTTCTGTGCTTTGCGGGGTATTTTATATTGTCCGAAATCGATGTTTGGGGGGGTCAATTTTTCTGGTTGATGTATCGTTATAGTATGTGCGTCTGCTATTTGATAGGGGAGAGTGTATTCTGCTGGGTGGTGGATACATTTCTTTTTCAGTTCCAAGATGCCTAGTCCCAGCAGCTGAGTGGTTTCTTCATGGATGTCGCACTGGCTTATTAATTGGGTCGGTTGTTGTACCCAATACAGCCAGGTGTTTTCGCGGTGCATCGGCGTCTCAAGTGGGTGTACCGTGGTTAACAATCGGACTTTGCAGCTGCTTGGGACCTCCTCCGTTGACTTAAATAGCGCTGATATACATTCCGTGTGCGTAGGTTCTGTCAGCACTGGGGCGTTATGCTCGCAAATACTGTAGGTTTCATTTACGGTGGTGCACTTGATTTGGTAGTGCAACTCAGTTAGGCCGAAGTTTTGTTGTGAGCGGCTTGTATTTAGGAAATAGGTATATCCAATGTCGTAGACATAATACGTGTTGTGTCCAGTGTCAATCGGAGTGGTGTATATTCGATTTAATGTGTATTGTTGGGGCTCAACTAAAGGAATCTTTATCTGTATAAGCATTCCGTTATGGCTTCCCTCGTAGTCTACTTTAGCTACCCGTTGTAGTGTGATGGGGTCCATGGTGGTGGTTCTACCCTGATACCTCTCGGATGCGTTTAGGTATATGTTTAGGATTTCATGTGTTGGTACCAATAATGGGCTCAACTCTCGTCTATTAAGTGTTTCTAGCGCGATGAAGAGATCTGTTAATTCCCAATATATTTGTTGGAGTTCTGCCATTATGTACATGGTTAACTCGTTTACATCCAATCGCAGTTGTGTTATGCGAAGTTGATCTGTGTGGTTCGCTTATGCCTCCATCTTTTCATTAATGTTCTCCACCCTTTTCACTAGCTTGGTATGTTTTTCGTGCATATCTGTGTTTGTTTCGCTCATAGCTTTTAATGTTGTTTTCATGATGGTTACTTGTTTTTTAGCCAAATCTAAGTTGGCTTGAGTGTCCTTTTCTAATTCATTTAGTTTTTGGTGTATGTTCTTGGAGTCATCACTGTCCATAGTCCCAAATAGCGTTTTCATGACTTTTCCCCCTAAGTTCAGTAATCCTTCTTACCCGCTTGTGAGGTGTTATGGTAACGTCTGCTTTGTTTATTAAGTCTCTTATTTGCGCTACCTGTTTCTTAATTTCGGTTTGCCAATGTTTACAGTTTGCAGATGCTAATCCGTTTGTATCGTTGCATAACCGGTGTATTGCGCTTTCGCAGTTTTCCAGATAGCTAAGGTGTAGGCTCCATATTGGCTTTGGTAGTTGGGTGATGATAGTCCAGTGATCGTGGTATTTCTGCACTTTCTTCAGTGGATCGAACACTATGTCCTGGTGTCGTAGTACTTCCACTGGGGTTTGTCAGGTTACCGTTATTCTGAGGCTTATTATCAGTATTAGTTGCATCATTCTGAAAAACAGAGAGAGGTTGTTTAGTTGAACTGCTTTAGCCGATTATTGTGTACACGACGCTTGCGCTTCCCTATTAATATAGTGGTATTAACAGGGCTATTTATGTCCACGACCTTGTAAGGACCTAGCCAGTGTTGGACTAGCTTGTTTTTCCGGGCGGCGTTTCGCAGAAGTACTTGATCACCTATATGTATCCTCACCGGATTTATCTTTCGATCGTAATACTCCTTAGAGTGGATTTTACTCTCTTCTAAGTTTCTTTGAGCTGTTTGGTCAGCTCTTTGAAGCTTGTTCCTTAGGTGCAAGTAATAGTTTTCATGATCGTAGACGGGTTCGGGCTCTTTTTTCAAATTGTTAGGCAGGGGAGCAGAGAAACCGAACAAGCAGTCCATCGGTGTTAGCTTCGTAGTTGAATGCATACTATTGTTCCTTACGAACATAGCTGCTCCCAAGTGCTCATCCCAGTTCGCCTGATTGTCGTCAACAAAATTTCTTAAATATTCCACTTAAGGCCTGTGGGATCGCTGTAGTGCCCCGTTGGACTGGGGATGGTACGGCGTCGTTTCTAATTTCCTGATCTAGAATAGTTTACATACTTCTCGGAACATCTCCGAAGTAAAGTTAGACCCTTGGTCTGTGATTAATTTTTTCGGAATTCGATACCGACTTATAATTTCTTCCACGAAAGCTTGCGCCACGCTTTTTGCTTCCATGTTCTGTAACGGCACTACATCCATAAATCGAGTTAAGTCATCCTCGAAACTCAGGATGTATTTATTCCCATGTCTGGTTTCGTGAAGGGGGCCTACTATATCCATATACACCTTGTCAAACGGAAGTTTTGCAGTATCAGTTATGATCATTGGTTCTCTGTGTTCCCGGCTTAATTTATTTAGTTGACATTTTTTGCAACTTTTGATGTATTTAGCGATGTCTTTCCTCATACCCTTCCAATAGAACTCCCGTTTCAATCGTTGGTAGGTCTTTTGTATTCCTTGATGTCCTCCGAACGGTGCGTCGTGACAATCAGCTATTATAGTTGTTATGTCTTGAGGATCCGTTAAGACTCTTATTTCCTTCCTTGGTATTGGTTCTTCCTCGTCTCCCTGTTGGCTGTTCTCTGTGGTACATTCTTCTCCTGCCAGGGTGTCATTCGTGCTAGTCGTGTTTGCTGCCTGTTCTTTGGCTTGTCGGCGAGTCATAACTAACACTTCATATGGGATTCTGCTTAGAGCGTCCGCATTGTTGTTCTTTTTACCCTCCTTGTACTTTATCTCAAATGTGTAATCTGACAACTTGTGCCAGAGTCTCAGTATCCTACTTGTTGGGTCTTTTATTCGGATGGCTCCTCGTAAAGGCTTGTGATCCGTGTATACGGTGAATGGTCGTCCGTACAGATAGCTTCGGTAATTTCTTACGGCCCAAACTATAGCCAGTAACTCTCGCTCGATTGTAGAATAGTTTTTCTCTGCGGTGTTTAATGTTCGACTCGCGTAAGCGATGGGTTTTTCTTCGTTCTCGGGCCCTTGCGCAAGCACGGCTCCCAGGGCCTCTCCACTTGCGTCCGTATACAACTTAAAAGGCTCTTTGAAATTAGGGTACCGAAGGACAGGGGGTGTTTTTAGTTTCTCTTTTAGTGTCCTGAACGCTTTCTCACATTCGTCGTCCCACTTAAATTTTATATCTTTTCGTAATAGTTTGTTTATGGGTGCCGCTATTTTCGAGAACCCTTCTATAAACTTTCTGTAGTAGTTTGCTAGGCCCAGAAAGGATTATACTTGTCTTATCGTTTTTGGTGTGGGGTAATCTTTTACCTTTTGTGTTAGACTGGGATCTGATGCTACCCCGTTGGTACCGCACTTGTGTCCGAGATAGACGATTTCCCGCTTGAGAAAGTTGCACTTCTCTGGGTTTAATTTCAAGTTGTGTTCTCTCAATCTTTCTAAAATAGATCGCAGTTTTGCATGATGGTCCTCTAAGTTCCTGCCGTAGGTGACAATGTCGTCTAGGTATACGAAACAATGTAACCCCTGGAGCCCCGTTAGTACATGATTCATCAGCCTTTGAAATGTAGCTGGTGCCCCTTTCAGTCCGAAAGGCATTCTTTTGAAAGCGTAATGACCATAGGGTGTACTAAACGCTGTCTTATCCCGATCTTCAGCTTCCATTGCTATCTGATGGTAGCCGCTGGCGAGGTCGAGTACAGAGAAGTAACGAGCATTTCCTAACTGATCTAGGATATCTTCGATCCTAGGTAGTGGATATGCATCGCCTTCTGTTACTTCGTTTAACTTTCTGTAATCTACTACAATTCGCCATTTTTTCTGGCCATCAGGTCCTGGTTTCTTTGGGACTAGTAGCAGAGGAGCGTTCCACTGGCTCCAGCTGGGTGCAACAATGTCATCTTTTAGCAATCTGTCTATTTCCTCAGTAATTATTCCTTTCTGCGTTTCCGGCAATCTGTACATTTTACATTTTACTGGCACCTGATTTTTTTTGGTTCTTATTTCGTGCCGAACCGTTGTAGTGTGGCTTAGTTTTTCACCTGGGATGTGGAAGGTATCGTGAAATTCTTTTATAATCCCTTCGATTGACTTTTTCTCTTCACTGTTCAAATTTTCCTCTATGCGCACTATTCGCAGTAGGTCTTTTATTCGTGCGTTCTTCCCTTTACTGGTTTCGAACACATCTGTCTGTATCCCGTAGTGTTCTTTTACTTCGAGAGAGTCCTTAGTGGTTAACTCATTATTACACGTGTTGTATTTTTCTAAATTAATTGTTAAGTCGTTTATTTCGACCTCGTGATCGTTTACATTTAGTATGCTCATTTTAATTTTGCCATTGGGTGACTTGACCAGTGCGTTACAGAGGTAAATTCCTTGCTTAATTTCTTCTCCTATAGCGACATATTCTCCTGGAGTTGGTACTGGTATTACGAGGAACTGTATTTTTCTGCGTTCTCTTATGGTGACTTGCTCTGTATTTTTGAGGTGATCAGTCTGTCCACCCTCGTGGGTTTTTGGCGTTGTGACATTTTCACCTTCCGAGGCGTGCGAGCCTCGGTGGTCTAGGTGATCGTAGTCTGGGGTTGTGTACCCCTCAGCACTCGGACTCCCCATTCGCATCTGCCCAGGAGGGTTTTCTCGTTCCTTTTTCTCTGGTTCCCAGTCGAATAGATCTGATAAGTCCTGTGTTGTTTCATTGTCTTCCGTTGATGGTAGCGAAGCTTCCTGTCCGTACTTTATTTCCCCGTTCGGTTTGACTGAACACTCCGCAGTTTGCGAACTGCGGTCACATAAGTGCTTGATTTCGATAGACGGATTTTTCTGGCCAGTAGCTGCGTCTTTTGTTACTACATCAATGGATCGAGACTCGGTGTTGTACACGTCGCCTTGGTTCGCGAATGGAATGACGATTTCCTCTCCCGTCTTGGTCGTCGGGAAAACTAGTCTTTTAGCTGGTCCTTCTACGTTGCAGTATTTACTTACGAAGTCATTCCCTATAATTCCCGTGATATTTGTAGGACTCAAATTTTTCACAATATGAAATTTGCAGGGATAGACTTGATTCGTCATTACTTGTCCCACAACCGTACCTTCAGATGTTATCTCTCCAGAGATAGTGTTGAGAGTGACTCTTTCATTTTTGTTTACGTCTTTTAGTTTTACTTTGCTTATTTCGGAATGTTTAATCAAACATATCTCTGATCCAGTATCAATTATGAATTTCGAATTTCTTTCCTTAGTAATGTCTAGTTGTAAGTTTATTATTGGGAGTGCCGGCATGGTTGTCCTGTTGTCGCACCTATAATCTTGTTCTATTATGGACGACTCGCGGTGCGCTCGGTCGTCCCTGTAGAGTTTTCCACTTCCCTTAGTTGGGTTTGTAGCTGTAGTTTTTCCCACCGTTCTCGTAGAAAACATGCATCTTCCGTGTGATTTGGTTTCAAACAAAAATTACATTCCTGGTTAACCCTGCTTGCCGTTGTCTGGTTAACTTGGTGGTGTTGATGGTTATTTCTTCCTGGTTGCGTGTTGCTATTCCTCCCGAAATTTCGCTGTGTGTTCTGGTTGCAGTTTCTGGTGTTATGACCGTACGCCCTGCAGGTGGAGCAGAAAGGAGTCATCTGCCGAGTTCGACATTCTGCCATGATATGTCCCATTTTGTGACAGAAATTGCATTTTATCTGTCGTCTATCCGGTCTGTTCCGAGGTGTATTATGGTTGGGTGTATATCCATTTGGCTGGAAATTCCTTGGTTGGCTCTGATTGGGTTGGCCTGTTGGATATCGGTTATAACCTGGATTTCTACCAGGTGGTGGGTTGTAAACGGGATTGTAGTTATGGTTACTCATTGGAGCGTGGGTAGGGACGCCTAGTCCCATTAGTGGTGTTGGGTCCCCCAGGGAGTTATGCTGGGTAAGATTTTGCTGCATACATTGTTCCGTCTGCGCTAATCGTGTTATTTTCCTTTCCAATGCGTTCACGTTATCTTCTACATCTTGGAGTAGGTAAAACTTGTAGTTGGGGTTTATTATACCCATTTTAAAACAATGCAGGCCTACTTCCTCTATTTTGGCCTTCAGCCCATCTCCACCATCTGTGTATTGAGCAGCAGCGGCATTTTTGCAGGCGTTAATAAGAGCCTTCACTCTGTGGAAATACCCCAATAAGGTTTCCGTTGGTAGTTGATGAACGTTCCTCAATTGGGTATTAAGGGTTATATGTGATGTGCCTTGTAATAAGTTTGTTTTTAATGCAGTAAATATATCTTCCAGTGTGTCATTCGCCCCCGTTTGCACAACTTCCAATGCTCTTCCCCTCAAGCGTGTTGGTAATAGTCTCATGAACAGTATCTTATCCTGTATCTCGGTGAGCGTTTCATACCCCAGTCGTGCACAATTAAACTCGTTCACCTCATTAGACTTGCGTGGGCTATCTTCCCCTACCAGAATCGGTACGTTGTTATACAATATATTGTTCACTAAACTTATGTCAGCCATTTTATTTTCTTTGTCTTCTATGTCAGCCTGGTTGTCAGTAGACAATTTATTTATACTATGGGGCGCCCCCTGCTCACTACGCTCGCAAACCCCCGCCGTTCGCTCCGCTCACTCTAATAGCTCGCGCATGGAGCTATATATACAGTAGCATTGTAAGTAAAAAGGTTATTTAGTTCAGACTGTAGTAGCAATCATTTCAGCGCATTTTGCACGTCAAAGTACATCTATATTGAATGAGGCCCTATCTATAATTATCGAAAACCTTGCGGGTGCGGTTGCGGATGTCAAAAGACCAAATGACCTTGGCTTTGTGTTTCAGAAATAAATATAAACACGCAATCGGTTAAACGATCTAACTCTACTGGCTGCAACGTACAATTAACAGTGAGAAAATATAGGTTGTTTGAGTAAGATTCCTGATTTTTGAAACGTTTGCCCCTGGTATTTATTAATTGTCATCGCAAAAGCCAGAATGACGGGAAGTTGAGTTTCTTGAAAAGAAAAAGGCAAAAATACGTCACACGTGTCGAAATACGTGTGTTTCGGAAAACTCCTGCTTAAATCTCACAATCCAAAAAATTTTCTTTTGCATTTGAACTAAACGAATAGGTGTACCATTGACCAAGCAAGTCATGTCCTGTACACAAATTACGAATAAGTAAAAGTATGCAATTTGGTTTTTAAAATAAATTTGTGGGATCGGGAGCCAACTTACATCAACTGAGTTTAAAAATTCTACTGGAAAATTATTTTGCTCCCTATAATCATCACTCAAGATTTTATCGGAACTCAAATATATTCGTTTCTCTCCGGCCAGGCTGTTAAAGATTTCTGCATCAATGAAAGTACAGGCTTCATATTTGGGTGCTAATATAACCGAATTGAGAATATCGTTAGACTTTATGGTTTCAGATACATTCCCATAAGTATCTGGAAGCACGAAGTTGCAGCTAACTAAATGGGAAGGAATTTCAATAAAATCTTGGCTGTAATCTAGAAATGTGGGTAAAGTTCCATTACAAAGAGATTTAAGAAATTCAACGAATTCAATCTCATGAGGTGAAGCTCTCATATTTTGGGTAAAAGTTATTTTGTGGATTTTGAAAATTCGGACCATGAAGTAAGGCAATAAGTGGTATCTCAATAAGTGGCACACGTGTACCGTGAGATGTAGGTGGCAATATTCGTCAAAAATCTCCACAGAGTAAAATAGTCTTATATCCGAAAAGTTTAGTTGGAGTACCGAATGAGTCGTTTACTGAAAAAAATTTCCTAAATAGCTAATAAAGCACGGTTATATGAATCATTTTCTGAAGAATTTCTTAAAACGTCTTCACACCTGAATATTTTGAATTCATTACACAAATCTAATGCATTTGTAGGAACGTTCATACCACAAATAGGATATGGCAAATAACTCTCGTAACTGCTGAGAGGACTAACACTATTTTACTTCTAATAAATATTCACGCCACTCTCCATAATTTCATGCGACACGTCGTGCATGTGCTGAAAATGTGCAGTAAATAATGTTCCCAACAGTACCCAAATCCTGATGGGACCTCGAACATGAAGCAAAATAGTCTCAAATGGAACATCTCAACATAAAACATAAAATAATGTAGCAATAGCTCTACTACTTCCTCTTTGAGGTTTTTCGATTTCTTTTCTTTATCTACCTAAATATAATGTATCTCTGTATATAGAAACTCGGAAGAACTAATTCGATTGATTTCATAGAAAACATTCAAGGCGAACTATAATATATTACGTAACTGGTAATGCATTGGATACTCATTCATGCGCCAATTAGCTTCCGTAGATCCAACATAGTGACCGGACAAAGAGCTATTGATTTCATCTATATAAACTTTGCCCTCAACTCCACCTCAAACTCTTGCAAACTGTAATGAGGCACAGTCGTATCCCTTATTAACATATTTGTGCATATATTTTAGGCTCTTAACTGTGCCAAGAACTTCCACATTTAAGTAGCAATCAAATTTCGCTAAAAGATATGGATTGTAAGGAACAGAATAACGGCTGTCAACAGAGTGGCCACGAAAGTCAACTGTTATACCATTAAAACGGCGCATCTAACATTGCCCTGAGTTGTATTGTAAAAGTCCTTAGAAACGCTTTTGCTGCATTTACCATCTCTGATACAGACGGTGATACGATTCAATAACCCACATGAACCGTGGATCATGTGGTTTTTAACTAAATTATGAAGTTGTGGGAAATACATTGTATATTGTAAATAACATATATCTGGAATTTTCGTACAAACGTACCAACCTTCATTTCTTACGTTTTCTTTTTTCTCTAAATTGAGATTTTAAGGGCGAGCAGACAAAAGTTTGAAAATATGATATAATTTCAGATTTTCAATTTTAAACAGTTTTTGGCTCGTAGCGGCTAAATCAAGCATTCTGGGGGGTATGGCCAACCCCTATTATTTTTGCATTTCCCAACTTTTGGCCATATATCATATTTCTCTAAATTATGTTTTAAATGTGGGTCCATACAAAAGTTGGGAAACATGATAAAATTCAGACTTTCGTTCGCTTTCCATAAATATTCGTGAAAGATACCTTCGCGTTTTCTAGAAATAACTGTAAAATTGTGATTTTCCATATTTTGTGAAATAAAATTTGCATATATTTTTATCAAATTAGAAAAAAACAATGGTATAAGTAAACGATGGCTTTAAATTTCTCTGTGGTAATGCATCCATATTATTGTCTGTGGCCATATGTTCATTGTTCTGGCTTTTGTCTGGAAGAATGCAATTTTATTAGCCAACGGTTGCCTTCTTCCAGGCAAAAAACAAAAGAATGAACATGTGAATATTGTCTGTGATATGGCTGCATTTGCCCCTCACATTATCATTGGCATAGATATTAGGTTTGAGTGAAAAGAATGCACGTATTTGGCATAAATGGTTGTTTATTCAGTCGAACGTATGATCTCTGCTAATGATAATGTTACATAAGTATGTTCTATATTTTAATTTTTTCGTAGAGGAATGCAATTATATGTTAATTCTTTTGGTTTGTGTCACCTGTAGAAGATTGATCCATTTGGTTTGATTTTCGACTAATTTAGTACTTGTTATGTATCGGGGACACAAACCAAAAATTCACATATGGTTGCATATTTCCAGGCAAAAAGTAAAACATTCACACGCACACATTCTTCCCAAAAGCATCATCTACGCTATACGTGTGCTTAATTCACACATACTATCCCATTGAATTTTTTAATTTCAATTTAAAATTAAACTAATTTATAATTAAATTTAAGAAAAAAAATTAGGTGATGCACATAGAGGAAAAGCTAATCTTTCGAATGGTATAATTTTTATGCTGGTAGTTTCACCTGGTTTCCTGTAAAAGCGATAACAAAAATACGTGTCGCCTATTTATATATAGATCTGGTAGCTTACTTTCCACAGTGTAAGTCCCCGGATAGGAGTTTGTTCTCACGTAACACCTTCCGTGTCGTAGTTTCACTATTTCTGATTGCAGAGTACCAATACCTTCTGTATTTCCTTGATCCTCAGCTTGCATGAGTGGCTCTTCGTTCACCACTACTGGATTTCCGGGTCCTTGGTCAGGTAATGGATGTTCGCTATCTTGATTTGTTTGGTTTTCTTCTTCAGTGTTTACTTTTGGTGACCCTACTGGTCCTTGATCGGGTAATTGTTGTTCTCCTTCTTGATGTGGAGCGTTGTCTTGATTGGCCAATTGCCCGTTAACGTTATTGTGTTCAAGTTCGGTTTCAAAATTATAAAACGAAAAAGTATCTATTCTTTGCATAAAGTTCTTTGCAACCAGTCACCTCCCGCAGTCAACAACCAACAAATACAAGCACACCCAGATTCAAGCACTAAGGAAGCTTCGTCGCTCAATTCCAGCACTCCCTCAACTGTCGGCGCTTATACTCTGTGAAGTACGGTCCTCATCAAGGTCACGGATAGCTGGGCAAACCAAATTCAGGCAAGAGCCTTGTTAGACTCCGGTTCCCAGCTAAACTTCATTTCAGAAAGACTTTTAAAAAGATTGGGCCTCCAAGAAACGCGACATTCATTTACCATTGGTGGGATCGGTTCGATAGCACAGAACACACGCTCAAGAGTCAACATCGAAATACATTCCAACATAACTGACTTCAGCGCAAGCATAGACGTTCATGTCTTACCAAGAATAATAGCACCGCAACCCTCGCAACATATCGAGAAGACGTCCTGGCCTATTCCTGACAACATAAGGTTGGCCGGTCAACAATTTCATCGTCCCGGTCCCATTGACATTCTTATCGGAGCCGAGCTGTTCTATCCAGTTCTCTCTGTTGGCCAAATAAAATTGGGAGAGCAACTTCCTATACTCCAGAACACGGTTTTCGGTTGGACCGTGTCAGGCCGAATCGCCACGCCCAGCTCAGTAACTAACCTCGCACACTGCGGAATATGTAGCGAAGATGAAACTTTGGACTCCCACATCCAAAAATTCTGGCAGCTTGAGGAAACTGAACATGGCTCAAATAGTTATACCGCTGCTGGAAACAAATGTGAGGAATTCTTCATCCAGACTACGAAAAGGGACAACCACGGCCGGTTCGTTGTCCGACTTCCGTTCCGATGCGATCCACATGAATTGGGTGAGTCCAGTGACACGGCACTTTGACGTATGAAGAAATGGAGACAGTCATCGTGGGAGTAGAAGCTATTTTGAATTCTCGCCCCATTACGCCAATGTCTGATGACGCCAACGATCTCGCAGCCCTCACGCCAGCACACTTCTTGATTGGTGAGCCACTAACAGCGCTCGTCGACCCTCAGGCTCACTCAAACAAGGTCAGTTTACTAACTGGTGGAAGCTTGTCACGTACGTCAAGAACGAGTTCTGGAAACGATGGTCGACTGAATATTTGAATCAACCCCAACATCGAGTCAAATGGAAACATACGGCCCAAAACGTCTCACCCGGCACAATGGTCATCATGAAGGAAGATAACCTTCCACCGTTGAAGTGGCCATTGGGGCGCGTAACCAACGTCGTTAAGGGAGAGGACGGACTCGTTCGAGTTGTCGAAGGAAAAACAGCAAATAACATCTTTCGCCAACCAATACACCGATTGGCACCACTCCCCATCGAAAATGAAGACGTGAACGACATGGAACCAACCGAGCAACCAAAAAAGAGAACAATGCCTCAACCATCAGTGGACCAAGGCCCCACGCCAGTTAAACACTCTCGCTCCGCTCTTTTCACTGTTTAACTAGTATGTCTCTTCCTACAGTACACACACACGTAGCGCACACTACAGTATTGTAACAGAGGGGCATTCTGTCATCAGTCATTTTACCTTGAATGCAGACTTCACAATTTATTAAGTCTTTTGATTTTTATCAAATCAACATTATTTAGATGACTAAGTCTCCTATGACAGGTATTCAAATCAGAATCGTCAGCGTTGGAGTACCACGCTACATGTTGATAGGCCCCTTTTCTCCGACATAATAAAGATCACCTCTTCTCGAGGTGTACGAATCTTTCTTTATCAACAACTCTGGCGGACTTCTTATCAAAGATAACACACGTTGTAGCCATTATTGGTAATTTTTGATACTGAAATGAGATTATTTCTAGAGTTGCGGCGAACAGTCGCTATTACTCGACATTCAATATAATTCGCCATTTTTAGGGTTCCGTACGTAGAATACGGAACCCTATTAATATGACTTCTTTGTCCGTCCGTCTGTCACAGAGCTGTCCTGAACTATAATAGCTAGACACTTCAAATTTTCACAAAGTGTGTATTACTGTGGCCGCTTTAACAACAAATCATAAAAAAAAATTGAAAAACAACAAAAACAAGTCTAAAAAAAAATTAAAAACAAATTAAAAAAAAAAAAAATAAAAAAAAAATTTTTGAAACAAAATCATACACGCGCTGATATGAAAAGCCCTACCAACAACGAAGAGGAACATACGCATTACGATCTAATGCGCATTACGATCCAAAAACGAAGACGGCGATAAGGAATGCTGTTACGATGCGACAGTATTCCTTATCAACGTTTTATATATTTCAATGACGAAACGGAACCCTTCGTGTGCGGGTCCGACTCGCACTTGCCAGTTTTATTTATTATTCGTCGAATAGCGAATAATCGCTATTTGAAATGGCGAATAGTAGCCTTAAAAATAATAAAATTTTATTACATACAGGCATCATGCTGAATATTATTCAATATTAAAAATCTAAAAGGGAAAGGTTATGATGCAGAAAAACTAATTTCTCTGCACGATTTGAATTTAGCCTGTAGCGTATTTTTGACGTGAAAACGTCTTTATTCTCGTTGAGTATGTACATTGGTAGCCAGTCTAACATTCTTGTGTTACAAAACACCGTCATTATTCAATCGCCAATAACTACGAGACTAAAAACGTGATAACCATGGCTAAGGTCACAGTGGATAGAACATATTTGTACGTGTTACATGTGCGGCACTCGGTTTTCTTTTGACACCATCGAGCTTGTGCAAGCGCCCACGCGTGATTGTTGTTTTTTAGCGTTGGGTGAGGATATTTATGAGTGTAGCGTAAGAACGCGTTACGCTAGGATGTTGATTGGGTTATCATTGTCAAAAGCATGAGAAGGGCTACCAGGACCTAAAGTGAAACAATAAAAATATTCTCCGAAATATAAGCAAATATCAGTATGAATTTTAAAATCTAAAAAATATGGAAGATATCGTCTCGTATGAGCGGTAAATATGCACCGAATTGTAAAAAACTCAAATCGGAGAAAACCAGCATCAAATCGAATATTATAAACCAAAAATAATTAGTGCCGAGCAAGTGTGGGAGCTACGGCAAAATTTAAAAAGAATTAAATAAATGGTGGAAAAAAATAAACTTGTGATTTATCTATTTTGTAACCGTACTACTCTCCATAACCATTGTAATGAATAGTTTGATAATTAAAGTACATATTAGTTCGAAAATTTTGCTGTAATTTTTTTGACGTTAAAAAGTCTTTTCGCTCGTTAAGAACACTGATAGCCAGTCAAACTTTCTAGCGCTACAATACACCGTCAGATTTCAATCACCAATAACTACGAAGCTAAAATTATAAATTAGTGTAGCGTGAGAACGCGATCATGTAGGACGTTCATTCGGGAGTCGTTGTAAGGAGTTTGAGAAGAACTACTAGGACCTAAAGTGAAACAATAAAAATAATCGCCGAAGTGTAAGTGAAAATCGGTATTAAAGTGAAAATTGTAAAAAAAATTAAAGATATCGTCTCATATGAGTCGCAAACATGGGCCGAACTGAAGAAAACCCGATTCACTGAGAGCTTGCTTCAAAACGAATTCAAAAAAACCTAAAGTTTCTATTAGCGAGTAAATGTCAGACCTACGGCAGCATTAAAGAAAAAATTAAAAACGACGCGTAAAAATAAACTTTCCTATCATCGTATTACTAATTAATAAATTGTGAATTTCTAGTGCCAGATTCATTTAACCCACCTCGTTCAGCCAATAATCAACATTTTATAGTGAAAGAAAAGGCAAAATTGCGACAACATTTTATGGTTCCGATATTTCGATTTCTTAGAGAACCCTGCAACTGCTCTCAGATTTTGTTCCACAACGTCCAGTCTTTGGAAAAACACTTACCCGACATAGCCAGTGATCCGCAAGTGTGATCTTTAGATATTTGTTTTGCATCAGAAACATGGAGTTGCGAAGCGGACTCTGTGTCCTTAGCTGCTTTTGTAGAAGTAATTAGAATCATTAAGCTTCTTCAAATCCTGGTTTTGGAGTTTCAGCATAGGTGTAACAGGGCATATAAATCTCACCTCCAAGAAGCTACTTCCAGAAATCAAGCAGCATTTCGGGTTACGTTAAAGCAGTTTCTCTTGAATGTAACAATACGAGGTTATATATAGATCTCGTAGGTGCTCCGATAAAACCTTGAAGGAATTTGTAACTAAAAACATAGTTGATGACAATATTTGTCCCACATTAGTTTACGAAGATTTTAACGAAAGTTTTCTAAGTGAAAATAACATTAATACATTTATGCAGAATATAGGATACATGTTTTTACTGCAACCTTGTGTCGCAATGTTACAAAAAAAATTATGTAAGCATAATCATAATTTTCTTTGTCACAAGAGAACGAGGAGTGTTTTCCTGAAGTTAAGGTCACTCGTCCCGGTATCTCGAAATGAATTAGGGTTTCTAATTTTATTTACACAAAAAAAATAAGATGAAATTCACTTTATCTATTTTTACTTCTGAAATGTTAGTTTGTAACTTCACAATATTTTTCAGATTTTTATTTTAAGTTCAATTTATATTTTACACATGATTAATTTTCGCAAGGTTTATTAAGTTAAATTTCACATATCTAATTTCCAATTTAAATCTAAGACTTTTAAATTTTAGTTCACAAAAATTGCAAATATTATTTTTAAGTTCGAATCATATTTTACACATAATTAAATTTTCGCAAAGTTAACTAATTCAGATTTCACATATTTAATTTCCAGTTTAAATCTAAGGCTTTTAAATTTATGTTTCACTAAAATTTGCAAATATTATTTTTAAGTTCGAGTTATATTTTACACATAATTAATTTTTCGTAAAGTTAACTAAGTTAAATTCCACTTATTTTGTTTCCAATTTAAATCTAAGATTTTTAAATTTTAGTTCACAAAAAATTGCAAATAATATTGTTAAGTTCGAATTATATTTTACACATAATTTAATTTTCGCAAAGTTAAATAAATTAAATTTCACTTATTTGATTTCCAATTTAAATCTAAGACTTTTAAATTTGAGTTCACGAAAATTTTTCGAATATTATTTTTACGTTCAAATTATATATATTTTTTGTAAGGAATTTCTAAACCGGCAGCACGACGTCCTCCTTCTTATCCACTGACTCGTCTTAAAAAATCTTGCAAGTTTTATCCTACAGCGGACAATGACCGGACAGCGGAACTTTCCTTACGATTCTATTGCTCTTTCATGGACTGGGAGATGTCCATTGTCCAAACTCAACTGAATCCCACGGAATCAATTGAGCCTGGCTACAATGCACAAAAGCTCAATTCGATTTTAAAGTTAATAGTTGAATTGATCGTTTGTGCATTTTGGGGGCTGATATCCCTGGGAACAACAGATGGTTCGTTGGTTCCCAGGGAATCAATAGGAAATGCAGAACGGGATATGCAATGATGAAAATTCTTTTGCATGAGTTTTTTTTTTGTGATCTCGTTCTGCCACGCGCGTTCACAAGGTACCAATTAAATTTTGATTTTTAAATTTGTAGTTTTAATTTATGAAAATATATTTTCAGAACAGCAACACGAGAAGGAACACATCTTGATAATGTTTTAAGAAATATTACTAGTGAAGCTGGAGTTTATGACTCTTTATTTAGTTATCACAAACCATTAAATAGTACATTAATTAAACTGATTTATTGAGCTGAGCGAGCGAAGCTCTTATGCGTCGACGAAATATGAAACCTTTGTAACCAAACTCCTCCTAGACCGTTTGATCAATCGATCTGAAATTTTACATACTAATAGTATTTTCGACGGTGAGTGCTAGCATCTATTTTTCGTTACTAAATTCGCGAAAAAAAATCACTAGTGGTAGGCTTCTTAGTTAACAAATTTTCTGATGAACGAACCAAAATAAGTACAAAGGTTTGTGTCATGGAAATCTAAATTTAGTTTTTGAAGTGATAACGTCTTATAAATCGATGGCCGGCTGCACAAATGAAAAATCGTGACTCGTTGTCACGTTCCGCCTGAGCTGAGCGGACGAATGAGAGATTCGTACATTAGTTTGGACTCATGAGAGATTCTTGAATCCACACTAATGCGCGTATGAACGAATCTCTCATGAATCCCGTTTCAGTTCTCTCAGTTTGGATTCATGAGAGATTCGTTCATACGCGTATTAGTGTGGATTCAAGAATCTCTCATGAATCCAAACTAATACGCGTATGAGATTGGATTCATGAGAGAGTCGTTCATACGCGCATAAGAGTGGATTCAAGAATCTCTCATGAATCAATCCAAACTAATACGGGTATGAGATTGGATTCATGAGAGATTCGTTCATACGCATAATAGTGTGGATTCAAGAATCTCTCATGAATCCAAACTAACACGCGTATGTACGAATCTCTCATTCGTCAATCTCTCATTTGTCCCTATGCGCATTAGTGTGGATTCAAGAATCTCTTATGAATCCAAACTAATACTCGTATGAGTTTGGATTCATGAGAGATTCGTTCATACGCATATTAGTGTGGATTCAAGAATCTCTCTTGAATCCAAACTAATACGCGTATGTACGAATAAATAAATTGTTAATACAAAGCATATTGTAACTTATAAATAATCTGCATAATTTAAGTAAAAAAATTTATTGAAAAAATTTACATTTTCAATTAGCTCCTTCTTTGTATTATACAAAATAATGATAATTCAGTGAAAATAATTCAATTCAATTCATAAAAGTAGGCAATTTTTCATCAATGCTTTCTTATGACGTTATCACGTAAAATTATCGTCCGTAAACCGACTTTACAGACAACCAATGTTTTTATGTATTAAGAACGATCACTGCGTTATTTTGCACGAATTCCAAAATATACGACAAACGAAATACCATTTTGACAAAAAATTGCAGTCTTTTTGATAGTAGACGTTAGTTTACTTGCATAAATGAAGCTATGGTATTGATCTTAGGTAATTAGTTTTCGCGTGTTCGAACCAGAATTAGCTTTTACCACAGACAATAACTATCCAGATGTCGCGATCCCATACATGACTTCGTACCCAATTTTTTGCAACAGCAGACACGTAACAGCAGACAAATGACGCATGGAACGTATGTGCTTTGGAACGACTGCAACGTCTGAAGGACAGACAATGCGCTCTGAGAGCGAATTTTTCTTGTAGCTGGTGTTTCATTGTCATTTTGGCAAAGGGTCATCGCGATAAGGGGAAAGGGGGCTGAAAGAAATTTTCGCGGAGCAAATAGATTTTTGGATTTTCTGAAATTTTCAATAAAAAAACAAACAAAAATCATGTGTATGTGTACACTTGGTGAGTAAAATTTACTCACGTACACGAAAATGCACTCAAAAATTTCGGTTTTTGGTATAGAAAACGCAAAATTTTTGTGTGTATTAGTGTTTTTGTTAAATTTGATTAGAAAATATGCGAATTTTATATCAAAAACCGTTGGAAATTACAAATTTTATGGACATTTACAGAAAAAGCGAGATTTACTTCCACGAATACTTCCGGAAATGCGCAAAAATCTAAATTTTAGCATATTTCCTAACTTTTCTATGGACATACCTTTAAAACATGATTTAGAGAAATTTGATACATGGCAAAAGGATAGGAAATGACAAAATAATTGGGTTTTGCCATACCTAGTAGCCCCTTAGGAAGCTTAGTTTAGCCGCTATGAGAAAAAACAGTTGAAAATTCAAAATTTGAATTTTGTGTGGAGACACCCTTAACAACTCACTTAAGAGGAATATGATGTATGAAAGAAAGTTAGGAAATGTCAAAATAGTGGGAAACAGTCATACATATAAGACCTCTAGGAAGCTTAGTTTAGCCACTGCAACTAAAAAACTGTTAGAAATTCAAAATATAAACTTTATCATATTTCCAAACTTTTGTTCCCATATTTTTATAAACTTAATTTAGAGCTAAATTATGTATGAAAAAAGGTTATAAAATAGTAAAATAATGGGGGTCGATCATACATATGAATCTCCAAGGATGCTTCGTTAAACCGCTACGAGCAAAACACTATTCAAAATTTGAATTTTGTAAGGACACACCTTTAAAAACTCACGGTAGAGGAAAAGGTCATACATCAGAAATGTAGGAAATGTCAAAACAGTTGCGGCCGGTGATACTAAGGAGCCCTCTAAGAAGCTTAGTTTATCCATTACAAGCAAAAAACTGTAAAAAATTCAAAATCTGAATTTTATTATATTTATTAGTTTTTGCATACACTTTTGAAAACTGAATCTAGCGAAAAAAAATGTATGAAACAAAGATAGCAAATGACAAAAAAATGGGGGTTAGTCATACATATGAGACCGCTAGGATCCATAGTTAAGACGCTACGTTACGAAAACTGTTACAAATACAAAATCTAAACTTTATCATATTCCTCAACTTTTGTCCGCGCACCCTTAAAACCTCATTTTAGAGAAAAATAGTTTCTGAAAGAAAATTATAAAATTAAAAAATAACGGGGGTCAATCTTAAATGTGAACCTCCTAGGATGCTTGGATTAGCCGGTACGGGGAAAAATCTGCTAAAAATGCAAAATTTGAATTATATCATATTTCTCAACTTTTGTCTGCACACCTTGAAAAACTCAGTTTACAGAAACATAGTGTATGAAAAAAAGGTAGAAAATAGAAAAATAATGGGGGTCGGTCATACATGTGAACCCTCTAGGACGAGCGGAAAACCGTTAAAAAATCAAATTTTTAACGGAAAAGGCCCCTAAAAACCGGGGGAAAGTCGTTTAATTTTTGATTCCGGTAAACAATGACGTTCTTTAACATAAAAATCATAAATTTACTTGCAATTTTGCATAAACAATCACCTGCTACGGGTTCAATGACCCAAAATAGTGTTTCAACCAGAGCAAAGGGATTGTTGTTGTTGCTGGAGTGGAAGGAAAAAAAATTCGATTCGAATTCTCGAAAGTCGAATTTATGTACCACTGCATAGCCAACCGTCCCTTTGGTGGTGTGTGTAGGTACCTTTATGACCCATTTCTCTCAAAACCGGTTTCCATTTCGCTCAAAACCGGTTTTTCTCCCTAAAAATTTAAAAATGTCTATAGAGACCGAATGAGCGTTGCAGTCACCAAAAACACATACCCTGAAGCGTCATTTTCATCCGTCATTTCATGACTGCGTCAGAAAAAATTGGGTACACAGTCATGTATGAGATCGCGACATCTGGTAAGTTATTGTCTGTGCTTTTACATAAAGATCCTAGCACAGCCACCTGATTGTTTCCAGGGCTTTCGCCAATTCGCTGTGGGGAATCGGGAACTTTGAAGAGAAAATTTATTTTGGTTTACTCAAACCGTAGGAAGTGGATTTTTACAGGTTCTGCAAAAATAGTATTTTAATTTATGAATTTTGAATCATGGGACAAGAAAGATTCCGGGAATCAGAAAATGGACAATATTCTTCAGGTTTTGAAAGTACTTTTCCGGTAAAATTTTGAATTTTCAACGGTTTTTTGCCGGTAGCGGCTAAACGCAGTGTACTAGGATGTTCGTATGTATGACAGACCCCCGTGATTTTGTCATTGTCTCCATTTTTGTCATACATGATTTTCTCTAAATTCAGTTTTTAAAGAAATACATACAAAAGATCGGAGAACTGATAAAACTCAGATTTTGAATTTTTTACAGTTTTTTCCCCGTAGCGGCTAAATTATGCACTTAAGGGGTTTCATATGTATGAACGACTCCCATTATTTGGACATTTTCTACCTTTTTGTCATACATGATTTTTCTCTAAATTGAGTTTTCAAACGTATGCATACAAAAGATGGGAAAATTGATAAAATTCAGATTTTGGACATGTGATGGTTTTTTGCTCGTAGCGGCTAAACGAGGCATCCTAGGGAGCTCATGTGTATAACCGACCTCCTTTATTTTGACATTTTCGACCTCTTGTTAATACAATATTTTTCTCTAAATTGAGTTTAAGGATGTGCATACAAAAGATGGGGAATTCAAATGTTGAATTTTCAACGGTTTTTTGCCCGTAGCGGCCAAACGAAGTGTCCCACGGTGTTTATATGTATGTCCGACCCCCATTATTTTGATATACCCTGTATTTTTGTCAAACATTAATTTCCTCTACTGTGAGTTTTTATAAATGTGTCCATATCCAAAATTACGATTCTAGCTAATAATTTTGTAAATCATTGAAATCTGATAGTAAAGATGAATGAATTATTGAAGAAATCTGATAGTAAAAATTATTGAATGGATTACTGAAAATTGTTTCATATCTTCAATACATACACTCGTAATCATAACACAAATAGATTTATAAATAATATAAAACACGAAATACTAGAAATCCCATTATAACAAGAAGTCATGATAAATAAGATAAAAAGAAACCAAGTGCGCGTCGGACACACATAAGCTAAGGGTTCTGTTGTTCTGATATTTATTTTAATTCAATTCAATGTTACAATTATTATATATATATGTACAAAAGTAAAATATTAAAATAACAAGCAAATAGCAAAAGTATGAAAAGAAGAACGATCTACTCCACTCGATTCACGTCAAAGGAAAAGGAAGTTAAGTTGGCTGCATTCTCTCCTTGTGGAATAATCCAAAGGTGTTGCCAAATGATCATTGTCACGAGTAGATGAGTGAAGTATGAGTTGCTTTGGATATTCTCAACACCTTCTCTCAATGAATACTTCACTTGGAATAGGTTTAAGTCCAATCCCATGGATAAACACATGATGTTTTTGACTAGAAAGCGGCTTAGTTAATACGTCAGCAATCATCTCATTTGTATTAAGGTAACGCAACTCAATATGTCCTCTCCTCAAAGTATCTCTTATGAAGTGACGTCTAAGATCAATGTGTTTCGTTCTCTGATGAAAGACTGGATTTTCAACTAAGAGTTTAGCCCCTTGATTGTCGTTGTAGATCACCGAATGTTCCAATTCATGTAGTCCAATTTCATTCATAAAGTTAGACCAATATACCGCTTCTTTGACAGCTTCTGTTATTCCTATATACTCCGCTTCAGTGGAGGATAAAGAAACGGTTCTTTGCTTCTGTGCCTTCCAGCTTATTGCACCATTACTGAGGATAAACACTCACCCAGTATATGATTTTCGATCGAGTAAGTTGCCACCCCAGTCAGCGTCAACATAACCTTCAATTCGATTATCTGATGTACGTAATTCCAACGTCTTGAGTACCAATGAGATATCTTAACACTCGTTTAGCTAGTCCCCAATGTACTTAAGTGTAGGAGTGGTTGAACTGAGATAGAAAGCTTACAGCATAAGCTATATCTGGCCTGGTTGCCAAAGCTATGTACATAAGGCTACCAATTAATTCTCTATATGGCAATTTATTAGAATCAGCTGATGACTTCAGGGTTGTGGTAGCCTTCGCATCGGTAGGTAGAGGTGTTGTTACTGAATTTGCCTCTTCTAAATTGAACCTTCTGATCAGTTCTCTTATGTAACTTGATTGTCTTATAGCGATTTCTCCTGGACTTTGGATAATTTCAACGCCGAGACAATAGTGTGCTTTCCCAAGATCTTTAACTTCAAAATACGTAGACATTTCTCTTTTGACTAATCTTATCCAGTTAGTATTTTTAGAGACGATCAGAAAGTCATCTACATAGACGGATACGAGCAATAATTCTTCATTTTTCCTAGCAAAATAGACGCAAGGGTCTGCTCTTGACTGTGTCAGACACATTCTTGTTAATACAGAGTTTGCTTCAATATTCCATTGAAGTCCGGCCTGTTTCAGACCGTACAAAGCATTATTTAGTAAACAAACTTTCCCTTATTTAAATTTTTCCAACATTTTTGTGGATTTTATAGCTAGTGTGCTATTTCTTGGTTCTCCTTTTATTAATTCTTCGAGTGTGTCTTCAATCATCGGAGGTTTTCTCATATAAATTTGTTCATTGAGAGTTCCATTTAAGTAAGCAGTTGTTATGTCTATTTGTTCAATAATCATGTCGTATTTTACTGCTAAGGCAAGTAGTAGTCTAATTGAAGTTAATCGGGCCACTGGCGCAAACGTCCCGGTGTAATCGATGTAAGGTTGTTGTGTAAAACCCTGAGCTACTAACCTAGCTTTTCTTCTTTGTAGTTTACCATCCGGTAAATATTTGTTTGTCAATACATATCGACATCCGATGATTTTTCTTCCACTTGGTGGATTAACAACTTCCCAAGTTTCATTTTTAATAAGACTCTTGACTCATATTAAATTCTTTACGTGGTCTTCCCCTTACACCTGATTTGATTCTTCTTGGACGTCCCCGGCCTCGTTTAAACTCTGAAACTGATTCCACGTCATTATAACCAATTAAAGTTTCATTTCCTTCCAAGTCAGTCACTGCTTCTGTTTCATCATTTTGTAATAATTTGCGACTGTTAATCTCAGTATCGATAGAAATTATGTCTTCCTTATGTGGTTTATGGTAAATTTCACCTAGAAATCCGACATCTCTTGATATTAAAATTTTCTTCGTTTTTGGCACATACAATCTGTATGCTTTTGCTTCTGCCGCATACCCCACGAAAATTGCTTTTTCTGCTTGTGGTCCCAGCTTATCCTTTCCTTTATTTTTCTTCAGTACAAAAGCTGTCTCTCCAAAAGTTCTAAAAAATTTTAAGTCCGGAACTCTGTTTGTCCAGTATTCATACGGGGTTCTACCGAAAAGTGTTGCCGTTGGGCATCTATTTCTAATAAAGTTTGCTGTAAGGATAGCTTCACCCCAAAACGACGGTGGCAAACCGGACTGTAGAATGAGACATCGAGCCATTTCAACCAAGGTTCGGTTCTTTCGTTCTGCTACGCCATTTTGTTCAGGCGTATGCGGAGTAGACAACCTTCTCTGAATTCCATTATGCTTCAAATGTTGAGTAAACTCGGTCGATACATACTCCCTAGCATTATCGGATCGAAAACTTTTCACCTTCGATTGAAATTTATTTTCGACGATCTTTCTATATTCCTGAAACGCATTGAAGACTTCACTTTTCTTTGATAATAGAAATACTTCCGTCCATCGCGAATAGTCGTCTATAAAGGTAACGAAATAGGACTTCCCTCCTTTTGACTGGACACGCATCGGGCCACAGATGTCCGAATATATTAATTCCAATGGTTCATCACTTCTTAAAGTTCTCCTCGGAAATGGTAGGGCAGCGAGTTTCCCTTCCAGGCAGGTTGCACAAGGTGCCATTTTATCACTAACATTTACCTTTATTCCTGTTACGTAATTACTTTTGACCATTTCCTTGAGGTCACGGACGTTAAGGTGACCCATTCGTTGATGCCATTTCAGTAGATCACTTGTATTTGACCGGGTCTCAGCTGCGCGAGCAGATTCAGGTAACGACGTACGCACATAATAGAGATCTCCAATTCTGTCGGCCATCATCTTTATATTACCTTGCAAATCTTGAACAGTAGCTTCATTCTTCCTAAATATGACCTCTTGATCGCCTTGTTTGGTAATTTTCCCTACGGACATGAGATTTACTCGCAGATCAGGAACATAAATTGTATTTTCAAGATTAGCTGACCTTAAGTTTTGTCCGTCGGTTACAGGGAGACGGACTTTCCCTCTTCCTTGTATTGCTGTTGAGGAGTTACTCGCCAGATTCAGCTTAATATTTTCAGCTCGGCTTAAAGTTTCGAATCTAGACTTCTCTTTGCACGAATGGGATGAACTTCCACTATCGAGACACCATTCGGTTGAATCTCTGCATACGTCGACTCGAAAACCTTCTTCACTTCCTACAGCCAGAAATGATTCCTCAAATAAATTCGCCTTCTCTTGACGATTGCCTTCACTTTGACTATGTGGACGCTGATATCGTTTCGATTTCGGAGTATTATTATTTCGCGTTGCACAAAAGGCTCCTTTATGTCCATATTCACCGCATTTGCTGCATCGAAACGGAAAATATTTCCCTTTACCTTTGTCTGCACCGTTCGAATTTTTTGGCTTAGAACCCTCGTTGTAGAATCTTTTGGCTGCAATCATCGCTTGTTCGTCACGCTTTGCTTTGGATTTTCTTCGCTCGAATTCTTCCAATATCTTTATCTTACATTGGTCCGGGCTCGGCAACTCATCACGGGACCTTATGTTTCCAGCAAAATTTTCAAAACTGTCTGGAAGACTATTTAGTATTAACGTTGTTACTAGTTCATCATAAACATTAATTTGCATGGTCTCTAATTTTGAGATTGTATCAAAAAATGAGTTTAAACGTTCATGAATGTCGTCTTCTTCAGACATTTTCGATACCGTAAGAGCATGAAGCAGCGTAGCCTTTTTTATCGGGCCTATTGAGGCGTATGTCTCATTTAGATTTATCCAAACTTCGCGAGATGTTGTTAGTTTAGCAACTCGCTTCGCAATATTTGGAGCAATTGATAAAATGATGTCTGCACGGGCCTTTTTGTCAGCCATTTCCCATAGACTTATTTTATTGGCATCTTCTGTTGGTTTTTTAATTGTTCCATTTACGTAACCCCATCCGTCACTTTTGACTAATAAGGCCTCAGCTTGGACACACCAGGAGTCATAATTGTCTTTACTTAAGACTTCGATTCGCGTGGAATTTATAAAATTACTTGTATTCATTTTTATACTCAGGCACGTGGTACACGAATACAGTAGTTAACCTCACTATTGTACAATTGCTTAATCTTTGCCCAAGAAGAATCGTTTCGATACGTGATCCTGGGCCCATACCATGTTGTTCTGATATTTATTTTAATTCAATTCAATGTTACAATTATTATATATATATGTACAAAAGTAAAATATTAAAATAACAAGCAAATAGCAAAAGTATGAAAAGAAGAACGATCTACTCCACTCGATTCACGTCAAAGGAAAAGGAAGTTAAGTTGGCTGCATTCTCTCCTTGTGGAATAATCCAAAGGTGTTGCCAAATGATCATTGCCACGAGTAGATGAGTGAAGTATGATTTGCTTTGGATATTCTCAACAGGTTCCGTAGAATGCCGCATAAAGTATTGAGTTAAAGAAATCTTAAAACATCGAATATCTACATAATTAACGGTAAGACTCTTATTGTTCAAACCAAAAATCGTTTACTGTTCTTATATAGTTCTACTACCTTTAATTTTTTCAGAATTTTCTGGCCCGTCGTTCAAAAGTTAGAGAGGGGGGGACCCACTTTTGACGTTCTTAGAAGCGTATATTTCGCTAGCGATTAGCTTAAAGGAAAAAAGTTTCTTACAACATCATTGTCATTTTTGAAGAAAAATCTAAAAATACCTCACACGGGTATGTGCAATGAAAAAAAAAATCTTGTCCCTCAGACACATGTATGGAGTGCCACCTTTAATAAAACTTTTTTCTTTACTTTCACTACTGCATTTTCTAGCGGTTCACAGGAGACACTTAACTTCTAAATTTCATTTATATAGTTTCAATAAATTCCGAATAAAATTGCTGTGACATAGGGACAAACAAACTTGACGAAACTATAAGGCTTCCGTTTTTTCTACGGAACCCTACAAATGATAATTAGAGTAACAGGAATCAAGTAATTTCAAGTTTAGCATTTTTCAGAACAATAAATAAATTAGAGAAGCTGAGTAATTCAATAGTGAAGAGGAAAAATTATAAACTATAATGAAATAGGGTTCACAATAGGCTTAGAACTAAGATAGCAAATACAGAGAGAGGCATCTAACACTTGGAATACGGACTACCGTATATTTGGAGTTTGATAGTCATAATGACTTTCATGAGTTAACAGAAAATTAGTCTTATGTTTGACGTTTACAAAATGGGACGCTTTACGCTTGAACAAAGTTGGGAACTATTGAAAACTTACTTCAACACATAAGAAATTTACGGAAAAAATTTGCCTTCCAATCAGTTGATCAATCAGTGAAGCGAGTTTGTGAAATAACCCGATCCCGTTTTCGTCCAGTGCGCACACTCGGAAACATTGCTGCGGTTTCGCACAGTGCGCATGAACATCCATCAACACCAATTCGTCATCGTTCTCAGGAACTGAACATTTCTCGCACTTGTCTGATGAGAATTTTAGCTACAAACAAGAGTGCAAGATATGAAGCCTCTTGACCATCTGATGCGTTTTATGATCGCCTATCGCATCGGATGGGCTGAAGATCGTTTGGTTGAAGATGAACATTTTTACAAAAAAATTATCTTTTCCGATGAAGCTCATTTCCAACGTGGAGGCTATTTCAGTAAGCGAAATTGCCGCCCTCAGGGTCAATGGCGACCGTAACAGAGCCATGTTAAATGGATCTTAGTTTCCACAAATTGAAGAGTGTTACATGGACGGAATTTGGTTCCAACAGGACGGGGCTGCGACACAGTCAACGATACAACCGCTTTTGAACATCGAATAATAAAGCGAAATTCTGATCCGAATTGGGCGCCTCAGAGCTGTGATTTGAACCCAATAGACCATTTTTTGTGGAAATCTATTAAGAATATATGTTACGCTTATCATCCAGAGACGATTGAGTCCTTGAAACACGAAATTCAAGTTGCCATTCATGAGATTGAAGCCCAAACAATCGAAATGTACTGAAAAATTGGACTGATCCAATGGGGTAAGGCCAGCCTTGGCAGTCATTTGAATGCTGTTGTGTTTCACTCGTAAATGGAAATGTTCAATCTTTCTAACAAAGTTATAGTTTTGGACAAATATTCATTAGTTTTTTTATATCCGCTTCAAATTCCAAATCGTATATGGCCCACCCTTTATCTCTTGAATTTCTCTCACTGAAGGTAATGAAGAGATAAAATAACAAACAAGAAATGGCCAATAAATCAGTGCTTAGGGCTAAAATTGTAATACACATATTTTTTACATTAAAACCAAGTCAACACACATTGTATAGACCTGAACCAATTGCTACCAATTATTACATTACCACAGATGACTCTGAAGCAGAGTGTCTATATGTATATCGACCGCTCAGCTCAATTTTGTGTGCGACTTCAAGGACGCCACCTAGTTTAATAACTTTACTTTTTTTTAACGCTGCTGTCATAGAAGCATCCTCCTCATGCTTTTCAATGGACTCGCCTGCTCTTTTTACAAGATATCCTGGACAATCGACACTATTTGTAGCTTTCAGTGTAATTTCCGGATAAGGAATAGCTGCAACATGGTATAATTTATTTGGTGTGTCATATTTCTAGTCGGTAACAAACAAAGTGTATCTGCAGGAAGCCGACTAAGACATTCAGCTATTTCGTGTAATTACCCTCGTTAAAACCTGATTTCAGTGTAATTTCTACGAACTTCATATCATTCAACTACCCCATGTTTTGTATTAGCTCCTGGTATTTCAAGAGGTCTTCCCACAGATTTGGAAAATTAAGACCTCCTATTAGCTTTGTAAGTTCTCGAGACGACAGTGTTATGAAAGGTGAATTTTCCCTAACAGGTGGGAGCTGTATAATATTTGCAAGTACTACGATATTTCGTTTACCAAACGGCCAGTTTTCTTCATCGATGCGAGGGTTCACATCTATGAATCGAATCGCAGAATCCATCTAGCCAAAATTCGGTACAATTCACAAGCACAATCATAAGATATCATTTTTGTTTGGCTCTCGTGAGGTGAAGTTGTAAATACGTGTTTCAAGATTTTAATTAATTTGAAAATTTATTGTATAAATATGCACATTTACGATGTAGTTGATAATTAATGTTCCCTGGTAGATTTAAACCCACAAATATGATTCAAATTCGAAAAATATGAGACATCAAGAATGATGAATTTGATACTCCGGATAAATCGGACACACACACACTTAGAAATCAAACTCTCGAAGTCCACGTCGGGATAGGGATTTCTGGTCGACTGGCCACTCCTCTCTTCACTTCACCATCACTTTCCAGGATTCCATGGTTCCCGACTTAGATGTGAACCCTAGCGATGGTAAATATTATATACAAATATTACAAATATTTCTGCAAGACGCATATGTGTGTTGGGCAATGTGATATTAGATATTATTAATACTTCGTCGATTATTAATGAAGCAATGTCTTTCACATCCGATTGCAGAATTTGGAGAACCTCATCCGAAATTGGCATGTATTTGGGCGTTTGTTTGTGTTCAACTGGCAATTGCAATAATCCATAAATCGTCAATCCATTAACATTGAAGGCCGCAATACCCGTTGAAGCGGCTACAGCTACTTTTTTATTCAAATGTTTTTTCACCCACCCCTTAAGAATTTTGATAATCAAACTTTTACCTGCCCCTCCTGTACGACTTATAAGACAACGAAGAATTTCTTCTTCATTAGACGCAGTTTTCGTCACCATTTTAAACAAACTCTTTTGATCTCCAATTAGTTTACTTATCATTTCATCTAAGAATTTTGATCTCCTTCATTGTTTTTATGATTGAAGGCAGCCATCGCATTAACCTCTACAAGCGCCCCAAAATCTAAGGCATTATCAGGACCTATGTCTTTATCATAATTTTCAATCTCCTAATTTAGGTCGGCCAATTTAGTCGCAACCATTTCGAAACCCTTTTGTAACTGATTTTGTAATTCACTCCGTAAATTGACGTGTCTCAGTTCATTTTTCATATCACCTTTAGCAAAGTTGAAAGCATCAGTGTATGTTTCAAGTCCCATTTTCAAATCTTGTAGGTTACGCCATGGTTTAAACCAAAACCCCCTGGATGTGGTAGTAATACAAGCCATGAACCAGACTTTTCTACTACCACTCCCTTAGCATTGTTGTGTAATGTGAATAATTTACCGAGTAACCCACATTACCGGCGGAAATTGTTCACATTCACAAGTGGATTTCGCTGATACAACAATTGAGGTGCGCGCAGCGAAAACACCTCAATTGTTGAGTCAGCGCCCAAAATCATTAGGTTAAGTTTTTTAGGTTTATATCTTACGTAATTAAGTAGGTTAAGTTATTGTTAGGTTACTTAATTTGTTTAGTTGTTCATCACGGAAGTAAAGAATATGGAAATCGAGCTTTACTTCCGTGATCAATGAATAAAAATGTATGTAATTGAATTTAGAGGGCAGTTGGAAGTTGGACATCAGTTAGAGTTTTGTAGAAGTTTTGTAGAGAGATCATTGGAACTAAAATAAAGTGCCTAAAACGAAAGAAGAAAGGTTTTTTACTCACATTCGGGAGTTTCACATGACATAAAAGTGGCGCAGCCGGTTTAAGAGCATTAATACGCGAAGTGACATAAAAGTGACATAAAAGTGGTATTGATAAGTGAAAGTAACAAGATGCAAGTAAAAACCTGTTTAACATAAATTAAGGAGGAAAAAATTGAAATTTGAAATAATCAAAGTGGGTAATAACTGTTATGAATAACTAAGTGACTCGCATGAGTGCAAGAAAGGCAAGAAGTAAGTGCAGATTTGAAAGTGAAAATTTGAAATTTGGAAATTTCAAATCAAAGTGAAAATTTGAGAAAGGAAAAATAACAAAGAAATCAAAACGAAATTGAAAAAAAAAGAAAAAAAAAAAAAAAAACAGTCAGTGTCAGTGTCAAGCAAGGCATCCGCAAATGTATTGGAGAGGTCGCTTGAGATCCAACACAGCACAATCCCCAGCAGCAGAAGCATCATCAGCAGCGGTAGTACCACCAAACCAAGCAACAACGTCAGCAGCAGCAGCGTCATCACCAGCAGCACAAACAACAGAAGAACAGCAAGAACAGCAACAAATCCCCTCACCGGTCAACCAGAAAATAGAAGAACCATCGATACCAGAAGCACCATCAGGACAAGAACAACCATCAGCCACATCAACACCAAGGAGAACGGTGAGCTTAAGTAATAGCCTACATAGGACTTTAGACGATTTTGAGCAATTCCTCCAAAACTATTACACGGAGGATACAATTAGGGATAGTATAAAAGATTTAAAAAGTAGGATTATTAAGACTGACGTAGCGATGGATATTACTAAATTAACAAATTTGGTGGCAAGTCTTATTCCGACTTTTTCGGGTACATCAGGTGGAAATGTGACCCAGGAGGTTCAAAATTTCTTGGGTTGTTGTGAACGGGTACTTGATTGTTTATCGGAAGATGAACAGAGCGTTTTTAATAGATTAGTTATGACGCGTTTCCGAGGGGACGCATACGCTTTAGTCAGCTCACATAATATTTCTAATTTTGAAGAGCTTAAAACAATTTTAAAATATAATTACCTGCCGCGAAAAACATATATTCAACAAACCAACGAGTTGCGTCAGGCCAAGCAAAGGCCTGGCGAAACTCTAGGGGAATTCGGGGTAAGAATCCAGCAACTTCTTAACACATGTAAGGTTTTTGCTAAAAACGAATATCCAACAGGGTGTACAGAAATCGTGAAAGATTTAGAAAATGCAGCCTTATTTTCATTTAGAACAGGGGTTGCTAATCCACATATTCGTCAAGTATTACTCAGTAGTGATGAAAAATCACTAAATGAAATGATAAAAAGTGCGGTAAAATACGAGGTTATGGAAACATATGCCAACTGTCAGTCCCCCACACCATCAGCATCGGTGACTGAATCAATTAGTTCTTTAAAACCTGCTACACACACACACATCTCCCCAATACCCTATCCACATCCACAAGATATTATGACACTGCCATCACAAAACCATACCGGCCAACCAATATATTCGGCCCCAGTACCTTTCAGAAGAAAAGTGGTTTGCAGTTTTTGCAACAAACCAAATCACACCTACGATATCTGTCTAACGAGGAAAAACACCCCTTTCTGCACCAAATGTAAAATCTATGGCCACGAGTATAACACTTGCAGACAAAATAATGATTACACTAACAGAACTCCAGTACACAACGTACGATACATAAACCATAAAACTGAAAGGAATAACGAAAGCAATCACCCACCTTTTCGAAATAAAAAGAACCAAGTAAAATGTGATTTCTGTCTACGAGTAGGACATGACATAAAAGATTGCTATACGAAACGAAGATGGGAAAGTAAAAACCAACAGACCCCATCGGAAAACTAGCTTCGGGCTCTATAAAACACCGTACTAGAGACCAGAAGGTAGAACGGTGTAACTATAAACAGGAACAAAGACAAATTCACACTCTAAAAATGACTAATGGCCATGTTAAACTCCCGATTAACATAACCACGAAACCCCACACAACGTTCTTGCTCGATACAGGAGCTGATGTAAGCCTCTTAAAACAAAATGTTATAAAACCATCCATAAAAATAGAAAAAGAAAATAAACATGTTTTAAGTGGATTATATCAGCAAAAAGAATCGGAAGGTTCGACTACTGCGAAAATTTTGTTTCCAACTCCAATTCCCTTACAATTCCAAGTTATAGATTCTTCCCTAAATTTTGAAGCAGACGGTCTATTAGGACAAGACGTTCTGTCAAAACACGCAATTATAGATGGCCCCCGACAGCTGGTTCATTTCGAAAATGAAGTAAATCTCCCTATCCAAAATAACACTGAACAAGACCAAAACAAAATAACTTTTAAGGATAAATCAAATGAAAAAACTAACAAGCAAGCCCCATCGTCAGATGGCGTGGGGAGAAATCTTCAACAAAAACAACAACGTCTAGTATGTGGTCAAACTACCTCAACAAAGGAGGAAAAGAGTACTTCCTTGTCCAGCATAGGGCTTCTTCGCACAGAAGCTCCACGCGAGACAACACCTAATGAAGACAATATGCAAAACGAAATACTAGTACCTGCTCGCACGGAGGTAATAGTCAAGTTGTTTGTTGATACGCCTGCCCAGGATGTAGTCTGTTTCTCGCAAGAAATAAGCCCTGGAGTATACCTCGCTAACTCACTATGTTCAGTAGAAAATAAGTATATCCAAACGAGTATAATTAACTCAACGACAAAAGATGTGACACTTAAACATTTTACGCCAAGGGTCGCCCCCTTCGAAGAATTCTACCACATAAACAATAATTCAATTTCTGGAAAAAGTTTTAACACGACCACAAATAAAATCTTTTCAGTACGTTCAATTAATAATCGTTTAGAGCTACTAGACAAAGAAATTATACTAGATCCCTCACTTAATAATGAAGAAAGGCAAAGCATAACCAACCTCTATCGAGATTATAATGACATTTTTTATTTGGACGGGGATGCACTGACTTTCTCAGACGTCATAAAACATGAAATTCCTGTAAAGCCGGAAATCGCCCCGATACGCCAAAGAATGTACAGGCTTCCGCATGCCCATAAGGAGATAATAAAAGATCAAGTAAACGACATGCTTACAAAAGACATAGTGGTTCCAAGTAAAAGCCCCTGGAACGCCCCAATCCTTCTAGTACCAAAAAAACCAGCACCAGATGGCTCCAAAAAATGGAGATTAGTAATAGATTACCGAAAATTGAACAAAATTACGACAGGCGACGCTTTTCCACTGCCACGAATAGAAGACATCCTGGATCAACTAGGCCATGCTCGATACTTCTCAACATTAGATCTAGCAAGTGGCTACCATCAATTGCTCGTCGATCCCAAAGATCAAGCTAAAACGGCTTTCAGCACTCCGGATGGACATTTTGAGTTTAAAAGAATGCCATTTGGATTAACAGGAGCCCCAGCAACATTCCAGAGAGCCATGAATCACATTCTGACGGGATTAAATGGGATTGATTGTTTTGTCTATCTGGATGACATAGTAGTCCACGGAAAAAATTTGCTAGACCACAATTTAAAGTTGAAAAAGGTTTTTGATAGACTAAGAGAATATCGACTTAAACTCCAACCAGCGAAATGCCAATTCCTCAGGCGAGAGATAATTTATTTAGGACACAAATGTACTCAGGACGGAGCTCTACCAGACCCACAGAAAACCAGCTGTGTTCGAGAGATTCAAGTTCCGGAGAATGAAAAACAACTGCAATCATTTCTTGGTCTACTCAACTATTATAGGAAATTTATTCCCAACTTCTCTCGAATCGCAGCCCCAATGACAAGGTTACTACGGAAGGACGTCGACTTCCATTGGAGCGACGTTTGTGACCAGGCTTTTAAGCAACTCAAGGAATCACTAGTATCACCTCCGCTATTGGTTTATCCCGATTTTTCCAAACCTTTCCTTCTCACTACAGACGCGAGCATGGATGCCGTAGGAGCCGTCCTATCGCAAGGAGAAAAAGGAAAGGCTAGACCAATAGCCTACGCAAGTCGCACGTTAAACAAAGCAGAGAGGAATTACTCTACTATTGAGAGAGAATTGTTGGCCATAGTGTGGGCGGTGAAGAATTTTAGATGTTACCTTTACGGGAGACATTTCACCGTGTACACAGACCACAAACCTCTTAAGGGTATGTTTAATATGCAAGATATCTCCTCAAGACTTGCGCGATTCCATCAAAAGTTATCGGAATACGACTATACTATTGAATATGTACCAGGTAAGGGAAATACAAACGCCGACGCACTTAGTCGTATACCCACTAACAAAGTATTCGCCATAACAAGAGCTCAAGCGAAAAAAAAGGATGAGCAACAAGCGGTAACCCATGCCGACACAGACAACAAAAACCAAGAAACAGACAACGCAGAGGAAGAAGACCTGCCCGAGGAGGTCCAAGCCCAGCTTGAGGTAACAAAACAAACTGTCAGCGAAGGAAGCGATAAGCAAAAGGTCATAAGAGCGTATCATGATTCACCTTTAGGTGGCCATCGGGGTGTACTAAAGACATATCTAAGACTTCGCAAATTCTACCAGTGGAAGAATATGTTCCAGGACATAAAAAATTACATTAAGAAATGCCCAAAATGTCAGGTGACAAAAAGGAGAAAAGCAACGCTTATGCCAATGGTCATAACTGATACGGCCTTCCAGCCTTTTGAAAAGGTCTATCTGGACATTGTGGGTCCCCTACCAGTCACTCACAGAGGGAATAAGTATATACTAACTTTCGAAGATGACCTGAGTAAATTCATGGACTGTTACCCACTACCAAATTGTGAGGCATCCACAGTTGCTAGAGTCTTTTTCGATGAGATCATCAGTCGATATAGAATTCCAAAGCGACTCATAACGGACAGAGGTGCGAATTTCACAAGCGAACTTTTCAAGCAGGTCTGTAAATTACTTAGAGTTAAGAAAATTCAAACCACTGCATTCCACCCACAATCGAATGGATCGCTTGAGCGCAGCCATGGTCCGTTGGTAGAATATTTAAAGATGTTCTGCGACAATACTCCAAGTGAATGGGACAATTGGTTACGGCAAGCTTCTTTTGTCCATAACAATACACCACACCTGGGTACAAGGTTAACCCCTAGCGATTGTTTGTTCGGTTTCACGGCAGAGTTACCATCTCCGTTAAAACAGAAAGCTATGCCAATCTACAACCATGAAAACTACTTTTACGAACTAAGAAACAAACTACAAAAAACATATGAGATTGCGCGGAAACATCTTCATCAAAGTAAAAACAAATCAAAAGAGTACTATGACAAAAGATCAAACCCCGTAATATTCCACGTTGGAGATAAGGTACTTTTGAAAAATGAAAGTAAAACCAACAAATTCAGTGCTTCTTGGTTAGGACCATTCGAAGTAGTTGAAGTCGTAAACGAGGTCAATACCATCATTCAAAAGGGAAAAAAGAAACAGCGTGTTCATAACAATCGGTTACTAAAATATACGGAATAAACATCTTTTAGTAATTTTTTCCTATCAGTTCCCTTACCAACAATAAAAACTCTTCTTCTGCCTTTATTTATTTATACTTTGTTTCTACTCGCAGACATCCATATTTAACAAAATGAGTACCGTGATAAACAAATGGACCATATTTTTCATGCTTGGCCTGATACAGCCATCAATAGCAGATGAACTTTTTAAGATAACTCCATTAAATAATACCGGAATATTCTTTGAGAAACGCAACCCAATATATTTTTACCACGACGAATGGCAAATTTTTACGAAGGTTAGGTTCCAAGACGAATCAGTTCATCTGGCAACGTTGTTAAAAGCAGAAGAACTAGCACAAACCTCTTGTCAGCAACTGCTAAGTAAGACCGGAGATAACTCCTGTTCTCTTCTTATGGAAAAAATCAAGGAGTTAACTGAGACGAGTAGACGGCATAACCAGATATTGCGAAGAATATTTCACAAGATTCGAAGTAGACGATCGCTATTCGATGGTATAGGGAAAGGTTTAAAATCTCTATTCGGGGTACTAGACGCCGACGACGGTAATCAAATTTACACGAAGCTCCAGGAATTAAGTAACAACAACCATAAGTCATTAGAACTCCTACAACACCAGACTACCGTGCTAAATTCTTCAATTGACATGCTCCAGAAACCAGTGACGGACATCCTGGAAAACCAGAAAGAATTAGCCGAAAAACTGAGGGATATCACAGAAAACGAGATGAACACAGAACAGAAAATGAAATTAGACCAAATGCTTGGGCGCATTGTTTTTCAACTGAACACAATAAATAGTTACCTACGAGACATGATGGACATCACAGCAGCCTTGCTGCAGGGAAAAATTCACCCTCTACTAATATCACCTCAAGAATTGTCAAACATCTACACTCAAGCAGCGACACAGTTGGGAAAAAATCTGGAATTGAACAGTTTCTCTCAACTGGAATTATTAGCAAGCACATATTTCATGACCGGGGATAACGAGTTACTCGTTAGAATCGTTTTACCCCTTCCTGAAAAGGAACTATACACACTACAGAAAGTCTACTCGCTACCAATAGCCACGGAGTCAGGACAAACCACCATCATTGACATTGAAAAACCTTATCTCGCGTCAAGCGTCAATAAACAATTATTTTACCAACTAGGTGAAGCGGACCTAACTCATTGCACCAACATACACACCGAATTGAGTACGCAAGTCACTGTCTGCAGACAACGAAATCCACAAATAAAAGGGACCATTTCAAAAAAATGTATAATAAATCTTTTCTTCAACCCTTCCCAAACTGTAGAAAATTGCCAGCAGAGCGTCATTTCGTATCAGAATGATTATCTGGTGAAGTTGGAGGCAAGGAACACTTGGCTTTTCCTTACGAAACAGTCACATCCATTGCACATCGTTTGTCCAGAAAAAACCCTCACCCAGAAGATCCAAGGTTTCGGAATCGTTCAACTATTTTCACAATGCGATGCCGAGTTGGATGATTTAAAAATGCACTACGAAAAAGCGAACGACAAAGAGTTAGAATTTTTTCAGCCACGGATCCCCGAACTATTTCCCGTACCGCTGCTACCCCCACAAATTAACCCTAAACAATCCATACCAATCAAAGTAGTTTCCTATCAGCATTTCCGAAATCAAATATCTAAAGGCCAAAGGGACATCCAAAACATTTCCCAACAAATAAAACGAGAAATTGCAAGGACAGAATCCCCTATATCCTACTTACAACACCCAGCCATCAACATCTCCATTTCCGCGATATTAACCGTCACAGGTCTATTCATGTTAATTCGATACACAATCCTGAGATACCGTAAAACAATTAATCAACCCTCAACCACTGTCAATCCGCAGATAAAACAACTGCGAAAATCAGCCATTATACCAATCACAACCCGACTTCCCCGGGGTTTAAGTCAACCGATAACGACCAATGGTAAAAACGAACAAAACCCTCCGATGGGCAATCCAGAACCCGAAAAATGTGTAGAGCCGCTGGAGATGGCTCAAATAGTTTAGTGTTCTCCACGCTACGTCATCTAGAAATATTATGACATATCTGTAATTTGAAGTATTTGAATACACCACAAAAAAGATGAAGGTAATTACTTGTAGAGTTAATGAATAACTAATTCGTAAATAAAAATACAATGTAACAAAGTTAATGATGTTATAAAAACTAAAAATATTAATTGATAATCTATTCCAATTGTTGACTTACTAATCATTTAGGGAAAAAACCTAAAAATAAAGGTAAACCACCTAAAGATAAATTTATAAATAATGTAATAAATAAATTATATATATAAATAAAGCAAATACTTGATTAATATGATGTAATTTAGAAAGCAATTGTAAAAGATAAAAATCTGTATATATAAAAACGACTCTTCAAAAAGGGGAGGAAATGTTGTGTAATGTGAATAATTTACCGAGTAACCCACATTACCGGCGGAAATTGTTCACATTCACAAGTGGATTTCGCTGATACAACAATTGAGGTGCGCGCAGCGAAAACACCTCAATTGTTGAGTCAGCGCCCAAAATCATTAGGTTAAGTTTTTTAGGTTTATATCTTACGTAATTAAGTAGGTTAAGTTATTGTTAGGTTACTTAATTTGTTTAGTTGTTCATCACGGAAGTAAAGCATATGGAAATCGAGCTTTACTTCCGTGATCAATGAATAAAAATGTATGTAATTGAATTTAGAGGGCAGTTGGAAGTTGGACATCAGTTAGAGTTTTGTAGAAGTTTTGTAGAGAGATCATTGGAACTAAAATAAAGTGCCTAAAACGAAAGAAGAAAGGTTTTTTACTCACATTCGGGAGTTTCACATGACAGCATCAAAGGGCCGGTTGCCACATCGAAGAACATGAAATTTCAAACGAGAAATGAAATATTCATTGCGGGAGTTTTAAAAAACGCAAATATTTTACAATAAAAATCTCTTTTTTATTCATTTTATGAATTTTATTATAGACAAAATTGAATAGATTTATATAGAAATAAGTATTCATATATATTTATGTACTGAAAAGTAAAAATTTGACGAAGTTGAAATTAGAATTTAAATACGAAATTTTGTGTGCGGGAATTTTAAATAAATAGAACATTTTGTTGCATAAATCATTTCTTTTATTAATGTTAAGCAATTTAACAAAATATCGGCAACAATTAAAATACAAACTGACATAAAATAATAAAAATAAACTATATTTATTCGTGTTTATAGAATTTAATAATTATACAAATGGGTAATTACTAATTATGTACAAAGGAACAATTCATTAATCTTTTTCATCATTATTATAATATTACAATTCAACCACTTAACTACAATTTTAAATAATTCAGTCTATTAATTCAGTCTAAAGTACATAACAAAAAAGAATGCGTAACAAAATGTAAGAAATTAATATATAAACAAATAACAAAAAAGAATGTATAACAAAATATAAGTAACAAAAAAGAATAGTTAAAAAATATAACAAATTAACAAATAAATAAATTAGAAAACTAATAACAAAAAAAATCACAGGTAGAATGAAGTGCTGCATATTAGGAATTAAATTTCTGTAATTTCCGCGTTTTAGTGGATAGAGAACTATTATTAGTTGATTTTGTGTAATTATTTAACAAGATATTGCACAGTGGGGAGCATAATTTACTAAAAATTTCAAAGTTGGTTAAACCGCAAGAGCATATACGATCCAAGTCAACATCAAAGTTATCAGAAAGAATTGACTCGAAGACTGGAGCCCTTAAAAGACCTTTCTGATTGGTTGTCCCTAAGAAACTTTTGGAGAATTCCATGTTAGAAACAATGTACTGGAAAATAGCACACATATGGAAAAATAAAATTTTGACACTAGCTGTAGGAATGTGGAGTCCGCCACGTTGCATCGCATCAAAGTATTCATCATCTATGGGGACACCTTTGTCTTCCATAACTTCGAGCTTACATCTGGCGCAGTTGATTTTTCGCTCGGTTGCATATGTGGCATAACCACATGCATATATATGGGCAGATTCATCAATTTGAACACTTGCAAGATACGACGAATCAAAAATGGGCCTTTTGTGGAGAAAAACATTGTGAATTCGAATTTTTTTCTCCGATTCTAAGAGTTCCGTATAAGAAACATTATACCGACAACCAGAAAGAGACCAATATAAGCGGAATCTTCCTTCCAAATCGTCGGTTTGAAACTTTCCTAGCAAAACGTACTTTAATTTCAAATTGTTCAAGGTATAACTTACTAAGTCCAATAAAGTGGACGTAGTAAGAACTGCAGCTTGATATGTATCCGAAGAAAATGTTTTGAAATTATTTTCTGCCTGATTCCAAGTGTGAAGCCAATTTATAAAATTGGTCAGAAATTCCACCTGGGCGCCAGATAAATTGAAAATAGGGCTACAGTAAACGTTTCTTTTGTCTCTGCCTTTGTGAAGTTGCTTCACATTAACAATGTTCCACCAGGTGCGAATAATTTCGCAAAAATCGGCAGTTTGGGAGCAACCTTCGGACTTCAAGGCTGCGATGGTGGAATCATGAAATATATTGTCGGCATAACAAACTTTTTGCCTATCCAGATTGCTAGTGTCAATAGTTTTTAAATTTAATTTGAAAGCCTTTCTAACACTCAGGTTTCTTTCGCGGTTAAAGAGATTGCAGATATCTTTAAAGTAAGCTTTTTTAATTTCACCGGTCTTGAAATCACTATAAAAGAGCTGTTGAGGATCTATATTGATCCAATTATAGCGAAAGTTTTTGTATAAATGTACAGTGTCATACTGCAAAAAGACTTTTTGGTCAGGGAAATCTGGATTGGGGAAATAATTCTCTGAATTTTTTTGAAATATCTTGAACATATTTTGATTCGTTTTGCTATTATCAGTAAAAAGAACCAGAACTTGAAAACCTATTTTTTGCACAAATTTGATGACTTCTGTGGTAAGTTCGTGCAAATGCTTACCAGTGATATTAATGACCGGAACTAATCGAACGATTTCTTTAAAGGTTCCATAAATTGACTTAATCATAAATGATCGAACGGTTCTAAGCAATTTCGAACTATTATTTTCAGCCAAACCGGTAATGTTATTTGATTTAAATTGTAGGCACGGTTCAACATAAATTTCGTCAATTAGTAATGCGCCTACTTTTTCAACATTACTAAGTGACTTAATAGCATGCTCCAAATACCGTTCGTCGTTGAGTTCATTTTTAAAATCAGGTGTTATATTAAATGACGACGAAATACTTTGAAGGGAGAAACATGAATTTGCGCAGAAGTTCATATGCGGCGGCAGAATGCGAATATATCACAAAAGACATTATAATGATTGAAGAGTCGTACCGGGTTCTTCGAGAGAAAAAGTGTTTGAGTTGGTTGATCAATATTTCCAACTTTCCTGAATTTTCGGTTTCATCATCAACCTGAGAAGCTGCCTCAAGATTGCGCAAAGCAGCCGCTAAACATATTTCGCGACTTGGATTAGGAGTTTCTTGGCATTGCTTATATCTGCTCAAAATATTCACAACTTGCGACCAAAGACCAAGTTTTTTGGATTTGGGCAAAACCCATGAAAGATCTTGGTCGCTCAATTCAGAATCTTTCATAAAAACCCTAACAAATAGATCCTCCGAAACCGATATTCTAACAACGAACTCGCAAATTTCAGTTAGATCTTTTTCAACAATGAAGAAAATAACACTGTCCGCATGTATTTTAATAAACCAATCAGTTAATTCTAATTGAGACTTAAAATTGTCTCGGAAATTTTCAAAATTGGTGATCCGGTCCTTACTGAAGAACTCTTCATTGATTTCTTCACAATGCGCAAGTGCTTTCTCTCGGCGAATATTGGGATCTTTGCCTGAACTTGATGGTTCTGGTTTCGACAAGTAAGACGGACAGTTTGGGAAAAGTGAGGGAACGGCAGTTTCCGTTAAACGAATGCGTTTCAGAGGACGACCAACCTCATTGACTCGCAGAATCCCGAAAATATTAAGAGCAGACATACGAAAATTTTGTGGGCTTCCAGTTATCACGGGGTATACTCTTCACCCACGAATTGAATAACGAAGACACATTTCGGAAATAAAACGCTGAAACTAAGCCCTCTTTCGCGATAGAACTGTCATAGTTCGAAGAACAATGAGGCACACAATAACGATGCGGCATAATGATGTAAACTAATGAGTACTGTATATATTAAAAATTCGAATGAAAAGAGAAAACTCAACAGCACAATAATAATAACTCAAACTCAATATATACTTTAAAAATTCAAATAAAAAGAGTAAACTCAATCTATATGCAGCACTTCTATTGGAAAAAATATCAAAAAACAGATAAAATAAATAAATTCGATTTAAATAATAATTAAAAATCTAAAAACAGAAAATCTCTCGTTGATGGATGTTGTCTCCTCCTAAAATATGAAAAATTTATCTCTCTCAGATTAAAATATCCACGTGCCAAAAATGTACGAAATCCAACGATGTTCACCGGTTATTCCCTCCTTCAAAAGTGGCCTTCTGCTTTAAATTTATATAAATCATTTTTAACATTTTACATTTATAAACGTTTTATTTAAATTGTTACATATTTTCACAATTTCAGTATATAAAAATAATTTTTTTTTAGCAATTTACATATTGCTATAATTTACTTTATATTCAAAACATCACAAAAAATTGTTATTTTATTATTTTTTATTATGTCATTATCAATAAAAATATTATTTCACTATTTTAGAATCACAAACACTAAGTTTAAGAAATATTTGCGTTTGTTTACCGACAAAACAACAAACGTCAAAATTCATATCGCCGACAAAATCCGATTTTGTGCGCGTTCGGCGGATTTTTCGATTTGGAATTTATTTATATTAATTAAAAATACTTTAATAATAGCACTCATCATAAATTTTATATAAAATAACCATTTTAAACACTTAAATTACATGAAATTCGCGGACGAAATAACAAACGCGATGAATTTCTCGTACTTCACTACGCGGAATATCGAGAGACGAGGGCCCTTACACACACATAGGCAAAATCTGCTTCATGGCTTGTCAAGACCACTACATCCAGGGGGTTTTGATGGCTTGTCAAACCACTACATATCCAGGGGGTTTTGGTTTAAACAACAAAAGCATCAAAAAATAATACTTTTCAGGCATTTGTTCAACATGGTACATGTAGAGGTTTATAAGATAAGGTCTGTCTCTTTTCTTTACATAAGCCTTCCCTTCTTCTAATGTATAATATTCTGCTTGTTTAGAAACCGGGCATGTTTTTACGACATCATAGAATTTAGAGAAATAGTACAAGTTTACGTTTTCTAACTCTACTGTCCTAGCTCAATATTTGTCGTCTATCCACTGTTCGTAATATGTGTGGAATTGGGAGTCACCATTGTCATTTCCGTTTTAGACGTGACTCTTCGATTGCGGTTCATGTTTACATCTAGACACCTTATTGGCATTGTTGGGAAATTCTAGATTTCAATTTCACTTATTGAACTGTAGAATTTCTTTTATTAATTTAAATATTTTCTTTATTTTAATATTTTCGTCATCATTTCATTGTTACAATTTGTCTTAGTACTAAGACAAATAGTAGACTAAAGTACTGGGGTCCTTTTTGTGCAGCTTCTTTCTCGTTTTGCTTCCTCTTAATATGTTTCGCCTTGATTCTTCATTGGACGGGTTTTCCTTGCCTGTCGCCTACTGGGACGGTTCAGGTCTTCTAGGTATTCGATTCCTTTATCGATTTACCTTATTTTGAATGTATTGACTGCCTCTGGTCTTCTTGGATCTGGTTGGAGCTTCTTCGGAAACTTTAACTTTTGAACTTCTCAGCTGGAACTTCTTCGGGAACTTCAACTCTGAACTTCTCAGGCTGGAACTTCTTCATCTCCTCGGAGCATAGCGTCTCCTTGCTGAACCCAGGTTACCCTTTCTACGATATTCTTACACTATTTACTACAAATTTTTGCTTACTTACTATTTTTCCCCACTTTTTGAATTCCAAACAATAATTTTCTCTCTTTGATCATATTTTTGCTCGAGTAGCAGAATAAATGTTCCCATGAAAAGGTAAGTATGAACTTCCTCAGCAGAAATAAAGATAAGTAAACGAATGTTCTCCTTTTTGCCTTTTTTCAGCAAAACCATATCCGGCTATGATCTTTTTACCAGCAAGGTTCTTCAAAGGTAAGTGATCGAAAGTATTTTCAATTAATTAAATTAGGTCGTTACATGAATAATTTTCAGTTTCATTTGTTTGGTGTGATGTGATCATGGGGTTGAATAGAATAGTACCCAGGATTTAGTACACCTGATGTGGTTACCAGGTAGGGTCTCTGAGCTGTCTAGGGTTAGGCGCTTGATCACAGACAACTATTCAGATTTCCTGTCTTCATACAACGAGTCGGCACACCTTTTTGAATGCTCTTTTCAGAAGCTTTTGCCAAATCGCTGTTGGAAATTAGCATTTTGTTAGGGTTAAAACCGGTTTTGTATTTATTTCATAGATCGGAATGCTCTATGAAATGAATTCAAAATCGGCCATACATGTACGCACACATACCAACAAAAGGGATTGTTGGCTGTGAGATGGTACATAAATTCAATCGCAAATTCAAATCGAATTTTGGTTTTCTACCACTCCAAAACAACAATAACAGTCCCTTTGCTCGGGTTGAATGAATTTTTGGTTTATTCAACCGGTAGCAAGTGGATTTGAACAGTTTTATGCAAAATGGTAAGCAAATTTAAATTTATGTATTTCAGGTTACAGGACATTATAGTTTCCGCGAACCTGAAATTAATCAATTTTCTTCCGGTTTTTATGGGCCCTTTCCGGTAAAAATTTGAATTTTCAACGGTTTTTTCCTAGGAGTGGCTAAACTAGGCGTCCTAGAGGGTAGATATGTATGACCGATGCCCATTACTTTTCTATTTCCTAACTTTTTTTCGTACATAATTTTTCTCTAGATTGAGTTTTTAAAAATGTGCGGAACAAAGTTTGGATATATGGTAAATTAAGATTTTTAATTTTTAACAATTTTTTCCTCCATAGCTGCTAAGTGCTGCTAACTATGTGTCCTATGGGGTTCATACACAGTTTTACGGACGCCCATTACTTTTCTATTTCTCAACTTTATCTTATATCCCATTTTTCTCTAAATTGAGTATTTAAAGGTGCGGAGACGAAAGATTCAAAACATGATAAAATTCAGATTGTTAACAGTTTTCTGCTCGTAGCGGCCAAACTTAGCATTCTAGCGGTTTTATAACTATGGCCCACCCTTATTATTTTTATATTTTCAAACTTTTTGAAATACATCATTGTTCTCTATATTAAGTTTTTAAAAGTCTTTGCATACAAATGTTATTAAATTAAGGTTTTAAATATTAGATTTTCGCTGATAGTCTTACAAATTAATAGGTATGCCTCAAATCAGGATTTTTAAAATTTGATGTTTCTCCTTTTGAAAATCAACCTTATGTATGAACAGGCCCTTAAAACACTCAATTGACAAAAGAAATACAGTAAAAACCCCATTAACCGGGGTCCGAATAACCGGGTGTTCTCATATCCGGGGTTTTTTCCCCGAAAATTGACGCTCCAATATCCGGGGTGGTCGGCCCTGTTCACACCAAAACACTCCATTAACCGATTGTTATTCGAAATCCCTTTCCGTCTGTTCCTTATCACTAAAAATGAATGGATCGTAAAATTCTTTTACAGTTTAAAATACGATAACGATCACCATGCACTCGTCTTATGCATGATGATATTGATATTTTTGTTGTTGTTTCAAATACGTGCCGTATTTGGAAGACTCAGTCCTGCAGTTTAGGTTCGACGTCCTTTGAAGCACATCTTGCTGGTATTCTAGACAGTGAATTTTCGTGAAAAGAATATATTAAGCTCTTATATAGTTTTATTCAAAGTACCCTAAGAGTTTGAGTCGTGATATTTTGAATCGTGATTCCATTTGTGTATGTGCTATACAACATGTCCTGCAACACTGAAAAGCGGAGGAAACGAGTGGTTGTCACATTACAAAAAAAACTTGAGGCCCTCAAAAAGGTTGACCATGGAGAATCATTAGTTAGTATAGCGCGTCAGTTAGGTGTATCTGCGACTACAGTGGGAGACTGGAAGGAATGCAGAAAACAATTGGAGTCTTATGCGACGAAAATGTCAGTGCAAAACACGAATCGCCGAAGCATGAAGCAACCGGTTTATTTAAAAACCAATGAGGCAACATACATATGGTTTCAACAGCATCGAAGCCAAGGTATACCTACAAGTGGTCCGATAATTCAGGCAAAGGCCAAAGCACTTTCGCAGTATTTTCCCGGCGAAGAGGACTTCGTTGCTAGTAGCGGATGGTTGAGCAAGTGGAAGAAACGATATGGGATCCGTAAATTGCACATTTCAGGGGAGAAGTTGTCAGCAGATTACGAGGCAGCAATCATGTTTTGTGATCAACTGTAAGATTTTCTCAAGGAGGGGGGGTACTCCCTTGACCAAGTATACAATTGCGACGAGACAGGACTAAATTTTAAAATGATGCCTTCCACAACGCTGGCAGCAAAGGACGACTCGTTTGTGGTTGGAATGAAAAAAAATAACGAGCGCCTGACCGTGATGACATGCGCGAACGCTGCTGGTACTCACCGCTTACCACTAATGGTTATTGGTAAGTCTACCAAACCAAGACCACTGAAAGACATTAGACAGGACCGTCTCCCAGTTTTTTATAAACATCAAAAAAGTGCCTGGATGTCTGCTGCTCTGTTTGAGTCATGGTTTCATGAAGAGTTTGCGCCCAGAGTAAGAGATTTTCTCATATCAAAAGGGTTGCCGCAAAAGGCAGTTCTTTTAATGGATAACGCCCCATCTCACCCAACTGCAGATGTTTTGAAAAGTGGCAGCATAACAGCTATGTTCTTTCCTGCTAACGTCACTACCCTAATCCAACCAATGGACCAGGGGGTTATTGAGACCTTCAAACGGGGATATAGGAAACTACTCCTCCAAACTTTGGTTCTTTACGATGAAAACTCGTCTCTCGAAGAACGTTTGCGCACGATCAACATCAAGCATGCGATATACTGGAGTGCAGAAGCATGGGCAAACGTTCGAGAATCCACATTGAAAGCTGCATGGAACAACTTGCTTAATCCTGAGGAGGAGGAGGAAGCTTCTGCTGACGTGAATGAAATTGCACAGGTCAGTATCACCTTTTTTTTCCTTGTGGATAATTTTTTTGCCGCAACCAACTTTTTTAGTTCGCGTTGTGTTATTGTGTCAGTGCTTTTTCTTCTTCTTCAGCTCACTGAGTTGGAGACTATGGTGCCTGGTCTTACAGAGGTTATAAGTGAAAATGTTCACCGTTGGATTGAAAGGGACAATCAAGAGTTCACAATGGACGATGAAGAAATGACCAGTTTAGTGGCCCAAAAAATTGAGAATGAGAACGATTCCAGTTCCTCTGAAGACGAAGTTCCACAAAGTGTTACACACGCTGAGGCGTTCCAGGCTCTAGAAAAATCGCTTCAATATGTGGAGCAATTCGATGCGACGGCTTCAGAGATCGCAGTATTGAGAAAGGGGCGAAATCATCCTGCTATTATTCGTCTTTCTGTCCCAACGCAGAAAAAAATTACAAACTTTTTTAAATAACTTTCAGTTGTGTTAACATGTACATATGTAATTAACTTTATCTGTACATAGCTGCCCAACATGTACATATGTACATATATATGTAATAAAAACATATTTTTTAATTTTTGGGTGGTTCAGTTATTTCACATTCCGATTATCCGGGTTTTCCGATTAACCGTGAAGGACTCCCCCCGCAAAGCCCGGTTAATGGAGTTTTTACTGTATATGGAAGATAGCTAGAAAATTAAAAATTAGTGTAGGTCGGTCATATATATGACGTCGCTCAAATGTTCCCTTCAGCCGATATCAGCAAAAAACTGCTAAAAATTGAACGTTGCAGTATTTTCAAAATGAATGTTTAATAAATATACTATTGATAAAAATAATAGGTTTATTCGTTTTGAGTTCAGAACAGTGTGGAACTTTGTACTAAAAGTGCAATTTGACACTTCCAGCGTTCCACTCTGTTCCGTTGTAACTAACGCGTCAGGGTAAACTGAGAGCAAAATCGTCAAACTCTCATACTTTCTCAGGATAAAATGGAACAGTTTGGTACTACACCAAACTTCAAAACAAACGCGGAACTGAGTACTAAAAGTACAATTTAGTATTCAGGAGCAATTCCGAACTCAAAACAAACAGACCTAACATAATCTTAACAGTAACTCCAATTTCCGGCAAAATCTATATGAGGTACAGTTGAGTTTTGACGATAATATCTAAATCATCATTAATTTATTAACTATGGATTTAATTATTTAAAGAAAATGTAAATATGTACTTTCAATGGAATTTTGTTCACATAAACGACATCATAATGTCAATAAAATAAAATAATAACAATAAATATAGTACTAATAAAAATGTTATGAAAACAAAATTTTCATACAAAAAAGAAAAAAAAACTAAAGTAAAATAATTCAAAAATCCGAAACACCCTGCACGATCGGCGCGTGGCAGTACTTATTTATTTATTTATTTATTTTATTCCAACTTAATACAAGTTAAATATACAAGATACAAATTAAATACAAGTCAAAAACACATAGGCAAAAAAGAAAAAAAAAAAGAAAATTAAACAGACAGTAGATAAAAAATATAAAAAGGAAAAAATAGTTGAGAAAACAGACGCACGCGATAAGCAATCATAATTTTACTAAATTAAATCAGCATTAGGTAAAGTAATTGAATTACGATACGGAAGATAAAAGAAATAGATAGAAAAAAAAAAAAAAAAAACAAAAAAAAAACAAAGAGAAAAAAAATTAATAAACTGAATGAAATGTACTGAATTCGTTCGTATCAGTTAGTGCGCCAACTAACCATTCTGTTGCAGTAGGAGCGCACTGGAGCACTTCCTAATGGCCTTACGAGGTTCACAAGTGCCCTCCGCGTCCTGCAGGAAAGGAATGGCGTGATTATAAAAACGAATCATGCGTGTGATAGGCTCCATTCTGCCAAACTCCGTGTGGTGGAACCTAACATCAAATGGGACACGCGACCTAAGATGGAAGGCATTGTGACGGGGGACTAACTGGTCACGTATGTACGGAGAAAAGATGTGACCTTGAATAATGGCGTGCATAAAAGAAAGGTCCGCCATAACACGCCGTTCTGCCAGAGATTGCAGATTAAGGAGATGGAGACGATCAACATATGGGGGAAGATGAAGAGGATCAGACCAGGGGAGGTGAGAAAGTGCCGAGCGGAGGTACCTTTTCTGGACCGTTTCAAGGCGATCGATGTGCACAAGATGAAACGGTGACCATACCTGAGAGGCATATTCCAGGATCGGGCGCACCAGGGAGGTGAAAAGTGTCAAAAAAGTGTGAGGGTCTGCAAGTTCTCTAGACCACCTAGAGATGAAGCCAAGCATGACTCTCGCTTTAGTGACAACATGGTTCAGGTGATCACGGAAGGAAAGTTTCGTATCAAGAATGACGCCCAGATCCATAGTGGAGCTTACCGACCTCACCGCAGTTCCATTAATATAGAATACGTGTGGCACCATGTTACGCTTCCGATGGAAGGAAATGTGCTCACACTTGGAGATATTCAAATTCAAATTGCTCTTTGAACACCATGTTGTGAGACGGTTGAGGTCCTGCTGTAGTTCTAGGTAATCATGAGGAGTACATATATTCTTAAAAAGTTTGGTATCATCGGCATACGAGAGAACCACGGAATTGTGAATAACTTTGCTGAGGTCATTCGTAGCAAACACATACAGAATCGGACCAAGATGACTACCTTGAGGAACTCCACTTGAGGCCGTGATGGATGAGGAGAGGGTGGATCTAAAGTTAACGCGATAAATACGGTTGGAAAGGTATGAATCAATCCAACTAAGAAAAGAGTCTGGGCAACCGGCTAATTTGAGCTTAAGTAGGATTAATGGATGGGGGATGCTATCGAAAGCTTTACTCATGTCAGTGAAGATAGTTTCGACAGCTTCGCCTTGCTCCAGAGCGTTAATGGAGAAAGAAGTGAAGTGGACAAGGTTGGTGACGGTGGATCTACCTTTTAGGAACCCATGCTGGTGAGGACCAATGAAGGAGGAGAGGAAGGGGTAAAGTTTATTAACAAGTATTTTTTCAAAAATTTTAGGGATGGACGGCAGTTTGGCAATGGGCCTGTAATTAGAAACGTGCGACTTCAATCCCTTTTTATGGATAGGGATCAAGAAACTCGTCTTCCAGACATCGGGAAAAATACCCGATTGGAGGGACAGATTAAAGAGGCAGGATAATGGATAGGCTAGGAGCGTTGCACATTTCTTGAGTAATACAGGTGGAATACCGTCTGGGCCAGGAGAGAAATCATCTTTTAGACGTTGGAGCTCAATAAGAACCTCGGCTTCGGAGATGTGAAGGATAGGGAATTCGGAGGAGAGGGTAGGATTGAGATCAGTGAAGTATTCGACATCAGGGGCAAATTGACCTTTATAGAATGTGGATGAGAAAAAGGAAGCAAAGGAATTTGCAATCGATAGGGGATCCTTGAGTTCTACACCAAGATAGGAAAGAGATTGCGGAAAGTTATCACCTTTGCGTTTTCTTTTGGAGTTGACAAAGGAGAAAAACGAGCGAGGATTCGAGCTAAGGTTAGACTTTACAGAGGAAAGAAAATTATGGTAGTTCAAGTTGACTAAACGGGAAAAATCTTGACTCAACAATCTGAATTGAGTGAAATCATCTAAAGAGCCGGAGCGAAGATATCTTGACCAATATGAGTTTCTTTTGTTCCTGAGTGTCTTAACTTCTCTAGAGTACCATATGGGCGATGAGTCGATTGGGGGAGGCTTGGATGAAGGCGTGGTGGAGGAGATAGAGTTACGCAGGAGGTCGTAGAACTGGGAGAAAGGGTCAGTAACGGGAGCAACACATTCAATTTTATGGAGGAGGTCACAAAGTGTCGACGAGAGGAGATGTAAGTCAGTCTTACGAAAATTAAAAATAGGTTGCAAATGAGAAGAATCGGTGAATGTTGGAGAGGAGTGGGAAATAGTAATTGAAAGAGGAGGATGATGTGGATCAATGCTACAGAGGATATTAGAGGAGGGGGAAACATACACATTGTTCGGGTTGTTCGAAAAAACTAGGTCCAGTAGACGGGAGTTCTGGTTTCGGACGGAATTCATTTGGAATAAATAGAGGGAGGAAGTGGAGTCAACAAGAGCCGTCTCAGCAGGAGTTGAGGGAATAGTGACAGAAGAGTTATTTGATTCGGAGCTCACACACCAATCTAGGTGAGGGAGATTAAAATCACCCAAGAGAAGGACATGATCAAGACCATCTGAGGAACCTACAAGAGAATCAAGTACAGTTGATAAGTGGGTGAAGACGCTTTCGGCAGATCGAGGAGGGATATAGCAGGAGACAATGAATAAGTTGAATGTTGGGTAGCGAATTTTGACAGCAATAAGTTCAAGTGGTTCACAGGACGAGTTGGGAAGTAATGTAACATTTAAAGACGAACGGACGGCGATTAGGACACCACCACCCCGATGGTTTGGGTCACCGAGGAGACGGTCCTTACGAAACACAGTAAATTCAGAGTCTAGGATTTCATAATCAAAGATGTTCGAGGAGAGCCATGTTTCAGTAAGGCAGATAATATCGTGGGGAAGGGAGTGGGAAGAAAGGAAGGTTGAGTGTGTCTTAGTTCTAAGACCCCTCACGTTTTGGTAGTAGATAGAGACAGTATCGAGTTTTTTTGTGAGGCTTATGAAGTGGGAGGAGCTTGTACATCATGACCAGGGAGGGATGTCGGGTGAGTCCTAGGAACGAACTCTTTGATAAACACACCGGGGGGCCAATTTGGCTTGCAAAGGATATGATCAAAGAGGGAGGGATGGACGATAATCTTGAAGGATGAGCACCTACGCTCGGAGAGTTTTACAACCTTTATCTTACTGTCGGTGACATTCAGCCCGATCACGTTAGAGATGTGAGCGAGAATGTCCTCAGTTGAGGTAGAAGGGATAAGTTCAGTCACAAAAACGGACCTCGACTTAGGAACAGTCCGCAACGTGCTAAGGGACAAGCGTGAGGTATCTAACTGGGAGTTGAGTGGCTTGGGGGAAGTGTCGTTAGCAGGACAGGGAACTGTAATGACAGGAGCAATACTAGTCGAGATTGAAGGGGAATCAGAAGAGATGAGTGAGGACTGTGGGGCAACGTTAAGTAGGGGGGTATTGGTGTGGGGTGAAGGGGAAGGAACATATACATTATTTTGGGATATGGTGGGTAGGGAGATGTTGGGAGAGATGTGGTTATCAGTTGGTAAGGAGGTCAAATCAGTGGCCTGGATAGGTTGATTTAGAGAATTAGGAGGATTATTTGGAAGAGTAGTGGGATTAGGAGGAGGAGGAATATTGTGATTTTCATGGGATGAGGATGAGGGGGAGAAGGATATTAGGGAAGGACCCGGTGGTAAGGAATTACTGGATTTGTTGGATCTGGTTATCCTGGTTGATACAATAGGGAAGGATAGTGAGATAGGTGGTACAATAAGAGGGTCACGCCGTGCGGCGGCCTGGGGGGGTTCAAAACTTCTCAGGGTATCAATCTCTGACAAGAGAGAAGAGTGTATTGTGGAAAGTTGACTAAGGGTTGAGCCAAGAGAACGCAGATCCGAGTCTATTTTCAAAAGACGGGTGAAAAGGGCACTCAAAGTAAATTTGCGACATCTTGCACAATACCAGTAGACACCAGTGTTAGCAGCGACGATCTTGTCGGCTATAGCACCCGTAAGACCCACACATTTAGGGTGGAAGCATCCACCACAAAGACCCTGGCAAGAGAGGAACCTATCAGAGTTCTTGTCTTTGCAGGTCGCGGCGGCGCAATCCAAAGTCATTATAAATGTGGCAGTTTCCTGATCCGGTAACGAAAACAGTGTACAAGTAAGGTAAGCTGTAAGAATAGGAGTGGTTAGATGCTTCTGTTGGAATAAATATTAATTATTAAAATTATCAATTTTATTGCATAGAAACTGATTTTCAAGCCTGGCAAGTCCGGTCCAGCCAAGGTCCACCAAGGTTAAAAACAAAACTCAGGCCTGGCAAGTCCTCAATTGGTGTGGCAGCAGAAAATGACGAAGAAAGCGGTAACTCTGGCAAGCCCCAAAGAATCCTTTGTTGTTGAGGCAGCGATCGACTGTTCCGTATTTTCAACAAAACAGCTGGTTGTTAGAGTAAACCGTTTGGTTGCACGCAGTACATGAATCAAGAATATTCAATAATTGAAAGATGCACTCTGATGCTGATGTTATGTGGTTTAAACGAAGTTGACAATTTAATTTATTTTGATCAACACTGATGCTTTTGCAGTTTAATTTGAGTAAAAAATAGAAATTTTAGCTCGTCTTTTTTAAATAAACGCGAAAAACTTTGAGCAACTCCACTTATTACAGGTTCATTGATCAATGACTTGTAACACTTGAATTTTATATTGTTTTTAGTAATTTAACAAGAATAATTGTTATATCACAAATGCTCTTATTTTCAATTGTTTCTAGTTTTTCACAAAATCTTCGGTAAATGATTAACAGGAAATCATCAAAACATTCACTATCGATTTAACGACTTGAACGGCCTAGATTTATCAGAATAATTAAAATTTGAACAGACGAAGCTCCACACTGGATGAATTCTCAACTCGAACTCGAACAGTACGGAATCTTGCTGGCAAGAATTTTTATGTCTAGCGATCCCGTTCTGTCGATCCTATTAATTCCCTGGGAACGAACAACCATCTGTTGTTCCCAGGGACATCCGCCCCCTAAAACGCACGGAAGATCAGTTCTGTAAATGAATGCATTTTTCGTGCGTTGTGCAGAATCTCAATTGATTCCCTGGGAATCAAATGAGTCGTCTGTTTGTTTGAATTCACTTTGAATTTATTTTGTTTGCAAATCCATGAAAGATCAATTGCAGAAAATGCAATGAAAAGGGAAAAATTGATCTTTTATGGATTTGGATAACGGTTTGGATACTCCCCTAAAAAGGGATTATTGTTCGGTCGCGCTTATAAACTGGGGGATTTTTGCTCAAAAATGGGCTTGAGGAGGACGTCGTGCTATCCGGTCTTTTAAAGTGTATAAAAACTAAAAATGAAACTTAGTGAAATTATTAAAAGGTTAAAGAAATCAAATACTGAAAACCTAATACTTAGTGAATTTATGTACAACATCTAAAAATCAAAACAATTAAAATTCGAACTGAAAATTTGGTGAAATTATTAAAAGATTATAGAATTCAAATACTTGAAATTTGATACCTAGTGAATTAATTTAAAACATCTAAGAATTAAAATACTTGAAATTCGAACTGAAAATTGAGTGAACTTGTTAAGAGACTTAAGAATTATTGTTAGAGAAACAATACAAAGTTCTTAGGCGGAGGCTAGGGAACACTAGCTCAGTCTAAGATGGTTTATATTGTATTGACAGACCTTTCTTAATATGTGAAGAGACTAGGTAACGCTTGTTCCTCACGATATCAATAGCAGTCTTTAAGGGGATGGTTTGGGAGGTTTAAGGGAAGGTTTGGAAGTTTTAAGAAGTCAAACAAGAACTTACTTTTGTTTATTAATGTCACTTTTTATATACAAAAAATTATGCTTACTGAATAAGACAATTATGCTTACAAATTAATCAATTGATTCTACCATTGCACTCCCAAGGTGCTTACAATTCAATAATTAATTAATAGGTGGTTACAATACAAAATAATAATTTCGTCGTGACGACCGGATGTTGCGATTTTTCGAAGCTTAAAAGTGCAATGCTCAACATGCGGCGCAAACAATTATAATACTTAAAATCAATTAAAAAAAAGTATAACTGGTGAAAGGTAAATAACATTAAATTTGAAACCAGACTATGAATTTCATTTGAAAAAAAGGGCTCGAGTGATCTTAGTCCAAGCACTCCACGATTCTATGTTGTGAAAAGGAAATCAAATTGAGAAAATTCACAACATAAAATTTGCTGGCAGTGGTGGGATCCCGAATCTAAAGGATCCCGAAGAACCCAGGAAGACAACAGATATCTAGAAATCCAGCTTCAACGTATACAGTTCCAATGATGACAGGTGTCCAGCTCCAGCACCAAGCAAGTTTAGCACATGAAAAATGTCAGCGTAATTTAATTCAAATTTAATTACACATATAGAATTAAAAATATTTGTAATAATCTGAAAAGGAGGTTCCTTATTTTTAAATTCATAATTTCATATTTTGATAACGAAATCGATCAATGAAAACCAGAACAATTCGCTACTACCTTATAAATATATTCATCAATTTTAAAATTGACGGTACAATTTATTGACATAAATCCTGTAATCTACCAATCGAAGAATTCTTTTTCTTCTTGTCTCTCTTCTTACTCTATAGACCTTATACTCCAGTTGCGTTTATTTTGGTTCACAGTGTATGTATTTCTCTTAAGCTGATTTGCATTATTTGGAATAAATTGGAATAAATGGGACAGACTGTTAAAAACTGCTGCATCGATGAAAGTGTAGCCTCAATATTTGAGTGCTAATATAACCGAATTGAGGATATTGTTAGACTGAATGGTTTCAGATACATTGCCATATGTATCTGCAATCACGTAGTTACTGCTAACTAAATGGAAAGATATTACAATAACACCTTCGCTTTAATCTGGAAATGTGGTTAAAGTTCCATTAGCAAGAGATTTAAGAAAATCAACCAATTAAATCTCATGAGGTAAAGTTATTTTGTGGAATGTTGAAAATTCGGACCATGAATTGAGGCAATTCTTAATAAGTGATACACGTGTACCGTGAGATATATCTGGCAATATTCGTCAAAAATCTCCACAGAATAAAATAATTTTAGCTCCGAAAAGTTGAGTTGAAATACCGAATGAATAATTTAAAAAATGGTAAATTAATTTGAGAGCATTAACATTGAACATTTGAGAGCATTAATTTGAGAGCACATTGAAATTTCATCTGTGATAGTGATAGATGCAGACCTTATGAACTATGCTTGGCCTCTATTTACAGAGAGCTTTGATACGGAATTCTCTAAAATCGGAATAGGTATTTTGAAAACGTTGCGAAAAGTTCGACCTTGATTTGAAAGAGTGCATGCAATACCACTGAAACCGCACGCAATAAATTGGAGATCCAAAAAATTCAATTTATGAATAATTGCGGTTTGGGAAAAAGTCTCACCAGAAACTGCTAAGAGAACTCACACTCTTTTAATTCTAATAAATATGACGCCACTCTTCATCATTTCATGCGATACCTCGTGCATGTGCAGCAGCTGAAAATGTGGAGTAAATCATGTTCCCAACAGTACCCAAATCCTGAAGCATAAACCACACGGACCGTGGATCATATGGTTTTAAACTATATTATGAAGTTGTGGGAAATATATATTGTAAGTGAAATATATGTGGAATTTCTTTACAAGCAAAGAAACTTTTATTTCCTACCTTTTCTTTTTTCTCTAAATTGAGGTGTAAAAGGTGTGCAGTCGAAAGTTTGGATGTATGATATAATTCAGATTTTGCATTTTCAATAGTTTTTTGCTCGTAGCAGCTAAATAAAGCATTCTAGGGGTTTTAAATGTATGACCAGCTCCATTATTTTGTCATTTCCCAACTTTTGGCCATATATCACATTTCTCTAAATTATGTTTTTGAATGTGGTCCATAGAAAAGTTAGGAAATATGATAAAATTCAGACTATCGCTCGCTTTCCATAACTATTCGTGAAAGTTAGCCTTGCGTTTTCTACAGATAACTGTAAAATTATGATTTTCCATAATTTGTAAAATAAAATTTGCATAACTTTTAATCAAATTAGCGAAAAATAATGATATAAGTAAACGATGGCCTTAAATTTGTCTGTGGGAATGCATCCACATTTATGTCGTAAAAGCACAGATAAATCGAGATGTCTCATTCCCATACAACGAGTCGGCACCAAAAATTCCAAACTAGCAGACACCAAGTAGCAGACAAAGAGCTTTTGGTGAGTGCATATTTTATGCGCTCTGAGAGCGAAATTTGTCTGCTAGTTGATGTCACCTAGTTTGAATTTAATATGGGGAAGGGGTCGTAGAAATACGGGGAAAGAGGGGTGGCGGGTGGTTGTTAAACCAAAATTTCGGCGATGGGACACAATTTTAATTTTATGAAATTTTCGTGTTTTTTTTTTTGTGTTGAAAATGGAAATTTTTGTATGTGTTGGTAAATTTGATAAATTGTGAGAATAAAAAATGCAAATTAAATTTAAAAAAATAAAAAATCACTTTTTTTACAAATATTTCCGGAAAACGGGAGGTTTCTGAAATCTGTGAAATAACTTGTGATAGTTATTAATGGTATTAACTTTTTGCTTAATTATTTGAATGAACTGACATTAATAATGCTTTCATATTATTATTATTATTCATAATTTTATATGATTTTTTTGAAAATGGTTACAATGATTGGAGGAAATGGAAAATTGTTCACATTTTTAAATTTCTTATTATTGGAAATGGGCATTAAATATTGTTTGAGCTTTAAATCTTTTCAAAAATATTTATTCACTTATTTATAATTTTGCATATTTTGCTCGCTTTTCCGTAATTTTCCACTTTTCGTATACGTTAACAAATAGTATCTCGATTATTTATATTGATAATCAAAAATTCAAATAAAAACAAAGTCGAAAAATAGAAAATTGTGCATATATATTAATTCCTTATTAATAACATCTATTTCATAAGCAATTAATGAGAAAATGATAAGTAGTCGCTGTTATTTGTACATTTTCGAAAAATATTTAGTTTTTGAAGAAACTTAGGTATGTATTACTTGAAATAATACATTATATATTAATATTTATATTTTTATATTATTACATTAAAAGATATATTATTATGTAATGTTATTATTGTTCACTTTTCCATAACACTTGATTAAAAATGATTAATTTCATATAAAAAAATTTGGAAAAATGTGCATATGCGAAACAATTCATAAATTTTTATGAAAAAAAGCTAAACTTTGAAATGACTTGAACCCTATTTCTTTAATTAACATTTGCTAATTAATAATAACTTTTATGTATGGGATTGGTTATGGGATTTTATGTTTTTTAAACTATTTACAACCTAACATTTTTAGTTATGATGATAACGAGTATATATCGTAAAGTTATAAGACAATTTTCAATAACCCGTTTAATTAATTCATCAATAGTACGAAATTTTATTAATTTATAAGAAAATTATCGAAATTCAGAATTTTGTTATTTCCTAACTTTTGTATGAATACTTTTCACAATAAAGAAAGGTGATGTATGGAAAAAAGTTAGGCAATAATTAAATAATGGGGGTTGGTCACATATATGAACCCTCCGGGATGCTTAGTTTATCCGCTAAAAGCTCAAAACTGCTAAAAATTCAAGATTTGAATTTTATCATATCCCAATTTTTGTCCCTCTAGGACCCTTTAGGACACTTAGTTTAGCCGTTAGGAGCAAAGACACTTAGTTTAGCCGTTTGGCATATTTCCCAATTTTTGTATGCTCACCTTAAGAAAATCGTTCTAGAGAAATGTGATTTATGAAAAATAGATAGAAAATATAGAAATAATGGGGGTCGGTCATACATATGAACCCCCTAGGATCGTTAGTTTAGCCGCTACGAGCAAAATCTGTATTTTATTATATATTTCCCAACTTTGGTCTCCAGATCTTTAAAAACTCAATTTACAGAAAAATTGTGTAGGATAAACTTAGCAAATAGAAAAATGAGGGGGTCTGTCATACATATAAGCCCTCTAGAAAGCTTGTTGTAGACGCTACGGGCAAAAAACCGCTGAAAATTCTATTTTTTTCGGAAAAGGCCCCTAAAAACCGGAAGAAAATTGATTAATTTATGGTTCCCGGAAACTATAATGTCCTGTAATCGGTAATTCATAAATAAACTTACCATTTTACATAATCGTTAAAATCCACCTGCTACGGGTTGAATGAACTAAAAGTCCTTTAACCCGAGCAGAGGGATTGTTGTTGTTGTTGGAAAACTAAATTCAATTCGAATTTTTGAAAAATTCGCTACCAGAATTTGTGTACCAGCACACTGCCAACAATCTCTTTGGTAGTGTGTGTAGCTATGTACATATATAACCGGTTTCGAATTTATTTCATAGAACATTGCGATCTATGAAATAAATTCAAAACCGGTTTTCACCCGTAGGATAAATGAAATTTTGAAGAGAGTTCACAACGTTTCACATTCCCAACAACGAGTTAGCAAAAGCTCCTGAAAAGAGCTTTCAAAATCGGGTGTCAACTCGTTGTATGAGAATGAGACATCTAGATTGTCTGTGGTTAAAGGTTCATTCTTCAAACCGTGTTTACGTCATAGGGTAAAATCCTACAACATTTTTGTCAAGCACACTTTCCCAAATACAAAGGCAACATTTAGGTGTTTCCTTTTTTTATTCTGGTTTAGTACAATTTCAGTACAAAGTATTCCTCAACTAAGTTACAAAGGTTTTTTTTCGCTTAGTTCTAATTAGTTTCGCTTAATTTTCTAGCTCGCTTCCCGGGATTCTGGACGTCTTTCGCTCGTCTTTTCTCTTGTCGGTAGTGAAGACGTTCGTTTGCGGAGCTTCTGTAGCTCCTGGCTCCTCAATGATCGTTGCTGACTTCCCAAAGTCAGCGTGAGGTTTCTTCTAGCCTCTTCTATAAGGCGACGAATCTATGCCTCCAATCCCGAAGTATTCTTTCCCTGAACGGTCTCATGCCCTGCCTGGATCTCTACTTCCGTTTTCTTCTTATGGCCCGTCTGCCTGGCCCGATATTCTTCAACAGTGATCGGACGAGGCCCCGCTTTCCGGTCTCGTGTAAGCGCCTCTTGCATAATTAAAAATTTTTAGTGCCCATTGGGTTCTTTCGAACCGTGTCTGAGACTTCAACGGAGAATTGGTAATTCACCCGTTATGTTTGGGGTTTGGAGCTCACCTTTCGCTTTTACTTCACGTTTGATTCCCAGGTCTGGTCCTAGTAGTCTGCTCTTCCTGATCGATCTGCTTTGCTGATTCCTTATCTGGATGGTTCCTCCGCGACTCGTCGTCTAAGATGTCTGGTCAAACCCCTAACTCTGATTCTTGGTAACATTTTTTGTATGTATTTATAGGGCGTTTCTGTTAACGCTTAACTTTTGATGATGACCTGGATTCCTGGAAGGTCGCTGATTTCTTTCGTCAGCTTGGAATATTGTCCAAGTTCCCTTTTGTTAACGCTTAACTTTTGACGATGGCCTAAATTCCTGGACGGTCGTTGACTTCTTTCGTCAACTTGGAATATTTTTCAAGTTGCATTTTGTTTCCAAGTTGCATTTTGTTAACGCTTAACTTTTGACGATGACCTAGATTCCTGGACGGTCGTTGATTTCTTTCGTCCAAGTTGCATTTTCGTGGCAACGTTCACTTCTTTGTTTTGTGTACCGACTTGCATTTTTAGCTTTTGGTTGTGTTCCATGCTGTTGCTGGCCCTCTGTCGGAATTTATCATGTTCACGCAATGCAGTTCTTGTCACATTGTGTTGACGTGGGTCGCCAATGTTCTTTTCGTGACTTCGTGTCGATCGCTGTCAGTTTAGTAGCTGTCAGCTTGCGACGACGATCAAGATGGCGGTAAGTATATTTTTTGGTAATAATAATAAAACCTTTTTCATCCAGTTATCCTACAAGGAGTATTCCAGGAGTATTGATTGATGGAATATTGATCAAGGTATCATTTTAATTCTTTTTCCTCTCAATTCTTTAGTTCCATATTTTTAGGTTATGGTGCAGTTGTTCCAACTGGGGTGTTGTGGGGCATGACATTCCTCCCTCCTTTGGAGCCTTTTCAACGGAAAAGGAGTAGGTGTCGGTACTTATATCTAATTATTATTTATTCGTTTGCCATCCTAATGATAGCGTACATTTTCCTTTATTTTTAGGATTTTTTAACCTGGTTACCGCTACAGCTTTCTCCTAAGTTATTCTAAGTTCTAGTGCTAGTGCATTTCCCGTTTACCTTTGTTACAGTATGTCATGTTTTCAGTATACATTTACGTTTTACATTTACATTATTTGTTACATTTTTCATATATTTTGATCAAATTGTTATTCCAAACTTTCGTTAAAACTTTACGGTATCAGTAGTGTTACAGTGGTTTATATTTTGCGGTTATTCTTGTGTTTATTCTTAATTACCTTCTTACACAAATTTAACAAATGACGCTTATACCTTACATTATTTTTCATATGTATCGTTACTTAAGGATTATTATTGTCTAACAGCTGTCTTTACCCGACTGCGCGAAGCAAAATAGGGTTATGTGTTTATCATTCTATGTATGTGAGTTTGTTCCTTTCTGGCTCTCTAGAGACCAAACGCGTGGGCCGATTTCGATGGTTTTTACGTCTATTGATTTGTCTTCATCTTGCGAGTGTCACTGAAGATATTATATCGATCAAAATTCAATATGGCGACTACTAGTCAGCCTATGTATGTGAGTTTGTTCCTTTGTGGCGCTCTAGAGACCAAACGCGTGGGCCGATTTCGATGGTTTTTACGTCTATTGATTTGTTCGAATAATGAATAATCATTTTGACCTAAAAAGGAAAAAAATAAAAAATCCGACTACGCAAAAAATTTATTTTAAATATAAACTAAAATGAAAATTACGTCTAATCGTCCAACTAAAAAGTGTAAAATAAAAAAATTAATTTAAAAAATTAAAAAACCCGACTACGCAAAAAATGTATTTTAAATATAATCTAAAAAGAAAAAAACAAGTCCATTAATCTAGAATTCTATTAAGAAATATTAAAAAATTACACCATTTAAATAATTTCATGGTGAATATATACATAAAACAAATAATAATTTCTAATGCAGAAGTTAGCGACTCAAACAGTCGGGACCATTATTGTTTTAGCTAGTCTCTAGATGTTTAATAGGTCCCAACTGTTTGAGTCGCTAACTTCTGCATTAGAAATTATTATTTGTTTTATGTATATATTCACCATGAAATTATTTACATGGTGTAATTTTTTAATATTTCTTAATAGAATTCTAGATTAATGGACTTGTTTTTTTCTTTTTAGATTATATTTCAAATACATTTTTTGCGTAGTCGGGTTTTTTAATTTTTGAAATTAATTTTTTTATTAATATAATAATTGTTTTAATTTTAACATGATTTATAGTTTTTTAAATATTTACTTAGATCAATTGGTCGATTTCTCTTGGTGTTGAGAATACCGTGTTTTCTCGTAGATGATGTATTATTGATGTCATACCTGGTGCCGAGGTTGATCCTTGGTTCCAAATCGACTGAGGTCCTCCTCTTTGAGTTTTCGGGGGGATAATCATAGGTTCGCCTACCAAGTAAGTTTGTTTTTCTGCGGTCTGGTACGGTGAGCGGTTCTCCAGTTAAAGCTGCTTTTGCTAATATTTTCCTCATCTTAGCGATTTCATGAGTTAGTTTCTGGCGTTGTTCGATCTGACGATACAGCTGGTCAGCCTCTTCCAGTGCTGCTTCCCAATCCCATGTCATCGACGGTCTCACTTGTGTTTCCGCGGCCTTTTGGCCTTGGGGCACCTAAGTTGCTTTTGATATTCGTTGTTTTTGGGTCAGCATAAATTAGTATGTTTTTAGGTTTGAATTGGATATGAATATCCACATCGTCCAGATCGCCGTTAATGGTGATGGTAACCTGTGTACTATTCCCAGACATCGCGTTGAATTCGGGTAATTAGTAATAAGGAAGGCTTAGAATATTTAGTTTTAGATTTTTTTTTTTTTTGCTGTTTTGTAATGTTAGGGTTTCCCTTTTTATTTCTTTTTTTCTCCTTTTTTCTTACTCCTTCGTTTATTTATTTTTTTTATTATCTTATTAATTTTATTATATATGTATATTGTTATTATTTTTATACATATTCTCTTTTCTTGTTGACGTTATTCTCGTGTGTTTTGTATCGCGTTTATTGCTGGTTGGGAATCGGTACAGTCGGTGCGTGCCTTGGGTGCTGTGGATCACTCTCGTTTGCCGTTATTATCTGATCCCTTCTGGGTATCGTCACGGGAAGTGTCACGACTTGGACCCGTCGGGGGCTTGTTAGGGACGGTTGTGGGGGAGGGTGGTGTCTTCGGTTTTTGCAACTTCTGTAGTTGCGTATTAGTACGATGGTTATTATAACCACTAACAAACATCCAGTGACGCCGGTCGTGGTGTGTATTTGAATCATTTCGCGGCGGTTCTTTTCGGTTTCTTTAATTTCTGAGTCCAGCTCTTGGATGGTTTCGCTGAGACACTTATAGTGATCGTTTAGGGCTACTGGGTGTATAATCTTCATTTCCTTCTATTGTACTTTTGGGGGTATCTGGTATTGGCTGAAATCGATGTGTGGAGGGGGTAATTTTTCCGGTTGATGTATAGTTATAGGGTGCGCATCTGTTATTTGTTAGGGGAGAGTGTATTCAGCCAAGTGGTGGATGTATTTCTTTTTCAGTTCCACGATACCTAGTCCTAGTAGGTGAGTGGTTTCTTCATGGACGTCACACTGGCTGATTAATGGGGTCCGTTTTTGTACCCAATATAGCCAACCGTTTTTTCGGTGCATCGGTGTTACAATTGGATGTACCGTGGTTAGAAGTCGAACTTGTAGTTGCTTGGAACCTCCTCCGTTGACTTAAATAACGCGGATAAGCATTCCGTGTGCGTAGGTTTCGTCAATACGGGAGCATTATGCTCGCAAACACTGTAGGTTTCATTCACAAAGGTGGACCTTATTTGGTAGTGCAACTCGGATAGCCCGAAGTTTTGTCATGAGCGGCTTGTGTTCAGGAAGTAGGTGTGTGTGGTTCGCTAATTCCTCTATCTTTCCATTAAGATTCTCCACCCTTTGCACTAGCTTGGTTTGTCTTTCGATCATATCCGTGTTTGTTTCGCTCATAGCTTATTATTAGTATCAGTTGCATCATTCAGAAAAACAGAGAGAGCGTGTTTAGTTGAACAGCTTTAGCCGATTATTGTGTTCACGGCGCTTGCGTCTCCCTACTAAAATAGTGGTATTAACCGGGCTATTTATGTCTACGACCTTATAAGAACCTAGCCAGTGTTGGACTAGCTTGTTTTTCCGAGCGGCATTTCGCAGAATTACTTGATCATTTATGTGTATCCTCACCGGATTTATCTTTCTTTCGTAATACTCCTTAGAGTGGATTTTACTCTCTTCTAAATTTCTTCGAGCTGTTTGGTAAGCTCTTTGTAGCTTGTTCCTTAAGTGCATGTAATAGTTTCCATGTTGTTCCGTTTTCAAATTGTTAGGCAGGGGAGCAGAGAGCAGTTTGCTTCGTGGTTGAATGCATACTGTTGTTCCTTACAAACATTGCCGCTCGCAAGTGCTCATCCCAGTTCGGCTGATTGTCATCAACAAAATTTCTTAAATATTCTACTAAAGGCCTGTGGGATCGTTCTAGTGCCCCGTTGGACTAGGGATGATACGGCGTCGTTTCTAGTTTCCTGATCTTGAATAGTTTACATACTTCTCGGAACATTTCCGAAGTAAAATTAGACCCTTGGTCTGCGATTAATTTTTTTGGAATTCGGTACCGACTTATCATTTCTTCCACGAAAGCTTGAGCCTCCGTTTTTTCTTCCAAGTTCTGTAAAGGCACTACATCAATAAATCAAGTTAGGTTAAGTTAGGTTAGCAGAGTGGAGTGTTCACACCGATTGTGCGATCCACTCCAACTCGGTGGCCAAATGGCCCATTGTGATGCCCTTTATATTTTCGCTATCCCCCTCCTCTCCTATTTCTTGATCCTTTTTTCCTCTGTCGTGAGGCATTGCCACCCCTTGGCAAAGTTCCTCAATAGTTGAACATCCATGACCCCTATTTCCTCCAACCCTGTGAAGGTTTCGCTCCCCAGTATTTGCCTCCGACTATCGGCCAATGCTGGGCAGGAGCACAATAGATGTTCCACTGTCTCCTCTTCCTCGTCACACCCCTTACAGAGACTGTCGCTTGCGACCTCCACCTCTGGAGGTTTCTCCCGACCGGAGAGTGTCCTGCAATAACCATTGTGATGGTCCGGCCTGAGGTCTTTTTTGCTCTTAACAAGCCCACCGTTCTTGTTTCTTCAATTCTGGGCCACAAATACCTTGAGTTGAAGCAGTCGTCTCTGTTGTTCCATCTCTTGCCATGTTGTTCCCGAATTACTCTGTCGATGGTATATTTCAACAACCTCATCTGTGGCTTTGTAGAGTTCGCTTCTTCAGTACTATGAATTTCGGTTCCGATCCTTGCCAGTTTATCCGCCTGTAGATTCCTTTCCACATTGCTGTGTGCGGGCACCCAACAGAGGCTGACTTTGTCTCGGATTCGAGATAGTGCTTCTCGGCAACTCATCACCGCCTTTGACTTGATTGTCTTAGATTCCAGTGTTCTAAGAGCCGCCTGGCTGTCGCTGTAGATTGTGACATTCAGAATTTCTTCGTCGGTCAGCTGCTTTAGTCTTGCTGCTCTCTCTATCGCGTTAATTTCCGCCTGCAATATACTACAGCCTTTGTTGAGTCTGTGTGACTCCTTGAGCTCTAATTTCTCCGAGAATATACCGACTCCAGTCCCCGGTTCAGTGACTGAGCCGTTCGTAAAGACGCTTATTTCGTCTTTTTCAAAAATGGAACCATTTTCACATTCCTCTCTGGTTGGGATTTTGATCTCCAGCTCCCCCCAAACCATTGCACCATATAGCCCGTGCGCGGTTTCAGGTTTCCACGGTGCCTCCCATTTTTACTATCTCTTCCAGTACACTAGCATGCTCTTGGCCTGTATGCCTCTACAGTTTCGATTCTCTCAGCCGTAGGGCTGTTTTGGCTGCCAGGCCCTTTATAAATAGGTCTAACGGTTGCAAATTTAAGATCGCTTCCAGCGCCGCCTGAGGTGTGCTTTTGATCGCTCCCGTGATACCTATCGCTGCTAGTCGCTGCACCTTTTCCAGCATCTGTCTGTTCGTCTCTTTGTCCATGGCTTTCCACCACACAAGGGCTCCATATGTGATAATGGGTCTGACAATCGTTGTGTAGATCCAGTGTATGATCTTTGGTTGCAGACCCCAGTTCCAACCGAACATTTTCCTACATATGTAGAAAGTGTTTATCCCTTTTTTCATCCTTTCCTCCACGTTACGCCTCGAGGTGAGTTTAGAGTCCAGGATGACTCCTTAGTACTTCGCCTCTCTCCTTAGTACCCGTTCCTTTCAAGGTATCTTATACCTTCTGGTGAAGAGAACTAGTTCCGTCTTTTCCGGGTTTATCCCTAGGCCATTTCTCTCCGCCCAGTTGTTCGTTTCTCTTAAAGCTTCACCCATGGTGTCGCAGATCGTTTGTAGATCTTTGCCTGTTGTCAGTATAACTACGTCATCTGCGTAAGCGGTGACCCTATCTCTCCTACCCCTGAGTTCTTTTAAGATCGTGTTGATTACGATCAATCACAAAAGTGGGGATATTACCCCACCTTGTGTCGTACCCCTGGTCGCCAGTCTTCTGATTTTGTGTTCCCCCATCTCTGCTTTTTAGCATATTTACTATCCAGTATGTGATGGTGGGCTCCACTTTCAGCTCCATTAATGCCTCCTTTATTGCTGTGGTCTTGACGTTGTTCAACGCTCCCTCTACGTCCAGAAACGCCCCTAGGGCATATTCCTTTTGCTGGAGGGATTTTTCAATCGTTCCGACCACTTCATGCAGCGCACTTTCCACCGATTTACCTTTAAGGTAGGCGTGCTGTGCTATACACTCGTCCTCTATTTCGGTGTTGTGCTTAATGTTAAGGTCCAAAAGTCTCTCTATTGTCTTTAATAGGAACGAGGAGGGGCTAATTGGGCTAAAGTCCTTTGGTGTAGTGTTGCTCGACCTCCCCGATTTGGGTATGAAGGCAATCCTTACATCTCTCCATGTTTCAGGGATGTATCCTAATGATAAACAGCCCTTAAAGATGCTCGTCAGTACCTCTGCTATGCTGCCGATCGAATTTTGCAGCATGGCTGGTGTGATTCCATCCGGCCCCGCAGGTTTGTATGGCTCGAATGTTTTCACCGCCAATATTACCTTCTCCTTGGTGATGGTGTCCCTTGTAGTTACCTCCTTTGGACTAATCCTGATCATTGGGCTTTCTTTCTCGCCCGGGAAGTGAGTCTCCATCAGCAGCTCTAGTGTCTCCTTGCTCGACTCCGTCCACGAACCATTTGGTCACTTCAGGTTTCCCGTGACTATGACGTCTTTTGAAAGAATTTTCCTGAACCTTGAGGCCTCGTTCACGTCCTCTATAGAGTTGACGAAGTCGACCAAAGAATCCCATTTCGTCTTTCTTATCTTATTCTTATACTCTTTAAAACTGCGCTGGTAGTTAGCCCAGTTGTTCAGTAATCACTGAACAAAAAAACTACTTGTTGTTAATCAAGTAGCGTTTTAATATCCATAGAAAATGATTTGATAGGGCTTGACAAGTTTTCTTTAGCCATCAAATCATTTCTTAAGTGAGTTGTTTTTCTGGCGTGAAGAATTTTTCCCTAAAAACCGGAAGAAAATTGATTAATTTATGGTTCCCGGAAACTATAATGTCCTGTAATCGGTAATTCATAAATAAACTTACCATTTTACATAATCGTTAAAATCCACCTGCTACGGGTTGAATGAACTAAAAGTCCTTTAACCCGAGCAGAGGGATTGTTGTTGTTGTTGGAAAACTAAATTCAATTCGAATTTTTGAAAAATTCGCTACCAGAATTTGTGTACCAACACACTGCCAACAATCTCTTTGGTAGTGTGTGTAGCTATGTACATATATAACCGGTTTCGAATTTATTTCATAGAACATTGCGATCTATGAAATAAATTCAAAACCGGTTTTCACCCGTAGGATAAATGAAATTTTGAAGAGAGTTCACAACGTTTCACATTCCCAACAACGAGTTAGCAAAAGCTCCTGAAAAGAGCTTTCAAAATCGGGTGTCAACTCGTTGTATGAGAATGAGACATCTAGATTGTCTGTGGTTAAAGGTTCATTCTTCAAACCGTGTTTACGTCATAGGGTAAAATCCTACAACATTTTTGTCAAGCACACTTTCCCAAATACAAAGGCAACATTTAGGTGTTTCCTTTTTTTATTCTGGTTTAGTACAATTTCAGTACAAAGTATTCCTCAACTAAGTTACAAAGGTTTTTTTTCGCTTAGTTCTAATTAGTTTCGCTTAATTTTCTAGCTCGCTTCCCGGGATTCTGGACGTCTTTCGCTCGTCTTTTCTCTTGTCGGTAGTGAAGACGTTCGTTTGCGGAGCTTCTGTAGCTCCTGGCTCCTCAATGATCGTTGCTGACTTCCCAAAGTCAGCGTGAGGTTTCTTCTAGCCTCTTCTATAAGGCGACGAATCTATGCCTCCAATCCCGAAGTATTCTTTCCCTGAACGGTCTCATGCCCTGCCTGGATCTCTACTTCCGTTTTCTTCTTATGGCCCGTCTGCCTGGCCCGATATTCTTCAACAGTGATCGGACGAGGCCCCGCTTTCCGGTCTCGTGTAAGCGCCTCTTGCATAATTAAAAATTTTTAGTGCACATTGGGTTCTTTCGAACCGTGTCTGAGACTTCAACGGAGAATTGGTAATTCACCCGTTATGTTTGGGGTTTGGAGCTCACCTTTCGCTTTTACTTCACGTTTGATTCCCAGGTCTGGTCCTAGTAGTCTGCTCTTCCTGATCGATCTGCTTTGCTGATTCCTTATCTGGATGGTTCCTCCGCGACTCGTCGTCTAAGATGTCTGGTCAAACCCCTAACTCTGATTCTTGGTAACATTTTTTGTATGTATTTATAGGGCGTTTCTGTTAACGCTTAACTTTTGATGATGACCTGGATTCCTGGACGGTCGCTGATTTCTTTCGTCAGCTTGGAATATTGTCCAAGTTCCCTTTTGTTAACGCTTAACTTTTGACGATGGCCTAAATTCCTGGACGGTCGTTGACTTCTTTCGTCAACTTGGAATATTTTTCAAGTTGCATTTTGTTTCCAAGTTGCATTTTGTTAACGCTTAACTTTTGACGATGACCTAGATTCCTGGACGGTCGTTGATTTCTTTCGTCCAAGTTGCATTTTCGTGGCAACGTTCACTTCTTTGTTTTGTGTACCGACTTGCATTTTTAGCTTTTGGTTGTGTTCCATGCTGTTGCTGGCCCTCTGTCGGAATTTATCATGTTCACGCAATGCAGTTCTTGTCACATTGTGTTGACGTGGGTCGCCAATGTTCTTTTCGTGACTTCGTGTCGATCGCTGTCAGTTTAGTAGCTGTCAGCTCGCGACGACGATCAAGATGGCGGTAAGTATATTTTTTGGTAATAATAATAAAACCTTTTTCATCCAGTTATCCTACAAGGAGTATTCCAGGAGTATTGATTGATGGAATATTGATCAAGGTATCATTTTAATTCTTTTTCCTCTCAATTCTTTAGTTCCATATTTTTAGGTTATGGTGCAGTTGTTCCAACTGGGGTGTTGTGGGGCATGACATTCCTCCCTCCTTTGGAGCCTTTTCAACGGAAAAGGAGTAGGTGTCGGTACTTATATCTAATTATTATTTATTCGTTTGCCATCCTAATGATAGCGTACATTTTCCTTTATTTTTAGGATTTTTTAACCTGGTTACCGCTACAGCTTTCTCCTAAGTTATTCTAAGTTCTAGTGCTAGTGCATTTCCCGTTTACCTTTGTTACAGTATGTCATGTTTTCAGTATACATTTACGTTTTACATTTACATTATTTGTTACATTTTTCATATATTTTGATCAAATTGTTATTCCAAACTTTCGTTAAAACTTTACGGTATCAGTAGTGTTACAGTGGTTTATATTTTGCGGTTATTCTTGTGTTTATTCTTAATTACCTTCTTACACAAATTTAACAAATGACGCTTATACCTTACATTATTTTTCATATGTATCGTTACTTAAGGATTATTATTGTCTAACAGCTGTCTTTACCCGACTGCGCGAAGCAAAATAGGGTTATGTGTTTATCATTCTATGTATGTGAGTTTGTTCCTTTCTGGCTCTCTAGAGACCAAACGCGTGGGCCGATTTCGATGGTTTTTACGTCTATTGATTTGTTTTCATCTTGCGAGTGTCACTGAGGATATTATATCGATCAAAATTCAATATGGCGACTACTAGTCAGCCTATGTATGTGAGTTTGTTCCTTTGTGGCGCTCTAGAGACCAAACGCGTGGGCCGATTTCGATGGTTTTTACGTCTATTGATTTGTTCGAATAATGAATAATCATTTTGACCTTAAAAGGAAAAAAATAAAAAATCCGACTACGCAAAAAATTTATTTTAAATATAAACTAAAATGAAAATTACGTCTAATCGTCCAACTAAAAAGTGTAAAATAAAAAAATTAATTTAAAAAATTAAAAAACCCGACTACGCAAAAAATGTATTTTAAATATAATCTAAAAAGAAAAAAACAAGTCCATTAATCTAGAATTCTATTAAGAAATATTAAAAAATTTTACCATTTAAATAATTTCATGGTGAATATCTATATATAAATAGGCGACACGTTTTTTTGTTATCCCTTTTACAGGAAACCAGGTGGACTTACCAGCTTAAAAATTATACCATTCGAAAGATTAGTTTTTCCTCTATGTGCATCACCTAATTTTTTTTCTTAAATTTAATTATAAATACGTTTAATTTTAAATTGAAAATAAAAAATTCAATGGGATAGTATGTGTGAATTGAGCACACGTATAGCGTAGATGATGCTTTCGGGAAGAATGTGTGCGTGTGATTGTTTTACTTTTTGCCGGGAAATATGCAACCATATGTGAATTTTTGGTTTGTGTCCCCGATACATGACAAGTACTAAATTAGTCGAAAATCAAACCAAATGAATCAATCTTCTACTGGTGACACAAACCAAAAGAATTAACTTATAATTGCATTCCTCTACGAAAATATAAAAATATAGAACATACTTATTTTACATTATCATTTGCATAGATTATACGTTCGACTGAATAAACAACCATATATGCCAAGTACATGCATTCTTTTCACTCAAACCCAATATCTATGCCAATGATAATGTGAGGGGCAAATGCAGCCATATCACAGACAATATTGATATGTTCATTGTTTTGCTTTTTGCCTGAAAGAAGGCAATCTTTGGCTAATAAAATTGCATTCTTCCAGACAAAAGCCGAAACAATGAACATATGGCCACAGACAATAATATGGATGCATTACCACAGACAAATTTAAAGCCATCGTTTACTTATACCATTGTTTTTTGCTAATTTGATAAAAATATATGCAAATTTTATTTTAAAAAATATGGAAAATCACAATTTTACAGTTATTTCTAGAAAACGCGAGGTTAGCTTTCACGAATATTTATGGAAAGCGTGCGAAAGTCTGAATTTTATCATGTTTCCCAACTTTTGTATGGACCCACATTTAAAACATAAGTTAGAGAAATATGATATATAGCCAAAAGTTGAGAAATGAAAAAATAATAGGGGTTGATCATACCCCCTAGAATGCTTTATTTGGCCGCTACGAGCCAAAAACTGTTTAAAATTGAAAATCTGAAATTATATCATATTTTCAAACTTTTGTCTGCTCGCCCTTAAAATCTCAATTTAGAGAAAAAAGAAAACGTAAGAAATGAAGGTTGGTACGTTTGTACGAAAATTCCAGATATATGTTATTTACAATATACAATGTATTTCCCACAACATCATAATTGAGTTAAAAACCACATGATCCACGGTTCATGTGGTTTATTGAATCGTATCCCCGTCTGTATCAGAGATGGTAAATGCAGCAAAAGCGTTTCTAAGGACTTTTACAATACAACTCAGGGCAATGTTAGATGCGCCGTGTTAATGGTATAACAGTTGACTTTCGTGGCCACTCTGTTGACAACCGTTATGCTGTTCCTTAAAATCCATATCTTTTAGCGAAATTTGATTGCTACTTAAATGTGGAAGTTCTTGGCACAACTAAGAGCCTAAAATATATGCACAAATATGTTAATAAGGGATACGACTGTGCCTCATTACAGTTTGGAAGAGTTTGAGGTGGAGTTGAGGGCAAAGTTTATATAGATGAAATCAATAGCTTTTTGTACGGTCACTATGTTGGATCTACGGAAGCTAATTGGCGCATGAATGAGTATCCAGTGCATTACCAGTCACGTAATATATTATAGTTCGACTTGAATGTTACTTGCCTCACCGGCAAAATGTAGTCTTTAGGGAAGGAAATGTTCAGCAAGCTCTTACAAATCACAGAAGAACAAAATTGACTGCATTCTATGAAATCAATCGAATTAGTTCTTCCGAGTTTCTATATACAGAGACGCCGATACATAATGTTTAGATAGATAAAGAAAAGGAATCGAAAAACCTCAAAGAGGAAGTAGTAGAGCTATTGCTACATTATTTTATGTTTTATGTTGAGATGTTCCATTTGAGACTATTTAGCTTCATGTTCGAGGTCCCATCAGGATTTGGGTACTGTTGGGAACATTATTTACTGCACATTTTCAGCACATGCAAGACGTATTGCATGAAATTATGGAGAGTGGCGTGAATATTTATTAGAAGTAAAAGAGTGTTAGTCCTCTCAGCAGTTAAGAGAGTTATTTGCCATATCCTATTTGTGGTGTGAAAGTTCCTACAAATGCATTAGATGTGTGAAGACGTTTTAAGAAATTCTTCAGAAAATGATTCATATAACCGTGCTTTATTAGCTATTTAGGAATTTTTTTTCAGTAAACGATTCATTCGGTACTCCAACTAAACTTTTCGGATATAAGACCATTTTACTCTGTGGAGATTTTTGACGAATATTGCCATCCACATCTCACGGTACACGTGTACCACTTATTTAGATACCACTTATTGCCTTACTTCATGGTCCAAAATTTCAAAATTCCACAAAATAACTTTTACTCAAAACATGAGAGCTTTACCTCATGAGATTGAATTCGTTGAATTTCTTAAATCTCTTGGTAATGGAACTTTACCCACATTTCCAGATTACAGCCAAGATGTTATTGAAATTCCTACCCATTTAGTTAGCTGCAACTTCGTGATTCCAGATACTTATGGCAATGTATCTGAAACCATAAAGTCTAACGATATTCTCAATTCGGTTAAATTAGCACCCAAATATGAAGGCTGTACTTTCATTGATGCAGAAATCTTTAACAGCCAGGCCGGAGAGAATTGAATATATTTGAGTTCCGATAAAATCTTGAGTGATGATTATAGAGAGCAAAATAATTTTCCAGTAGAATTTTTAAACTCAGTTGATGTAAGTTGGCTCCCGATCCCACAAATTTATTTTAAAAACCAAATTACATACTTTTACTTATTCGTAATTTGTGTACAGGACATGACTTGCTTGGTCAATGGTACACCTATTCGTTTAGTTCAAATGCAAAAAAAAATTTTTTGGATTGTGAGATTTTAGCAGGAGTTTTCCGAAACACACGTATTTTGACACGTGTGACGTATTTTTGCCTTTTTCCTTTCAAGAAACTAAACTTTCCGTCATTCTGGCTTTTGTGGTGACAATTAATAAATCCCAGGGGCAAACGATTCAAAAATCAGGAATCTTACTCAAACAACCTATATTTTCTCACCGTTAATTGTATGTTGTAGCCAGTAGAGTTAGATCGCTTAACCGATTGCGTGCTTATATGTATTTCTGAAACACAAAGCCAATGTCATTTGGCAGAAGATGAAAGGATTTTTACAAAATGTATTTTGTATGAGAAAATTTTAAGATCTTTTAACATCCGCAACCGCAAGGTTTTTGATAATTATAGAAAGGGCCTCATTCAATATAGATGTACTTTGACGTGCAAAATGAGCTGAAATGATTGCTACTACAGTCTGAACTAAATAACCTTTTTACTTACAATGCTACTGTATATATAGCTCCATGCGCGAGCTATTAGAGTGAGCGGAGCGAACGGCGGGGGTTGGCGAGCGTAGCGAGCAGGGGGCGCCCCCCTAGTATACATAGAGCAAACAATAATTTCTAATGCAGAAGTTAGCGACTCAAACATTCGGGACCATTATTGTTTTAGCTAGTCTCTAGATGTTTAATAGGTCCCAACTGTTTGAGTCGCTAACTTCTGCATTAGAAATTATTATTTGTTTTATGTATATATTCACCATGAAATTATTTAAATGGTGTAATTTTTTAATATTTCTTAATAGAATTCTAGATTAATGGACTTGTTTTTTTCTTTTTAGATTATATTTAAAATACATTTTTTGCGTAGTCGGGTTTTTTAATTTTTGAAATTAATTTTTTTATTAATATAATAATTGTTTTAATTTTAACATGATTTATAGTTTTTTAAATATTTACTTAGATCAATTGGTCGATTTCTCTTGGTGTTGAGAATACCGTGTTTTCTCGTAGATGATGTATTATTGATGTCATACCTGGTGCCGAGGTTGATCCTTGGTTCCAAATCGACTGAGGTCCTCCTCTTTGAGTTTTCGGGGGGGTAATCATAGGTTCGCCTACCAAGTAAGATTGTTTTTCTGCGGTCTGGTACGGTGAGCGGTTCTCCAGTTAAAGCTGCTTTTGCTAATATTTTCCTCATCTTAGCGATTTCATGAGTTAGTTTCTGGCGTTGTTCGATCTGATGATACAGCTGGTCAGCCTCTTCCAGTGCTGCTTCCCAATCCCATGTCATCGACGGTCTCACTTGTGTTTCCGCGGCCTTTTGGCCTTGGGGCACCTAAGTTGCTTTTGATATTCGTTGTTTTTGGGTCAGCATAAATTAGTATGTTTTTAGGTTTGAATTGGATATGAATATCCACATCGTCCAGATCGCCGTTAATGGTGATGGTAACCTGTGTACTATTCCCAGACATCGCGTTGAATTTGGGTAATTAGTAATAAGGAAGGCTTAGAATATTTAGTTTTAGATTTTTTTTTTTTTGCTGTTTTGTAATGTTAGGGTTTCCCTTTTTATTTCTTTTTTTCTCCTTTTTTCTTACTCCTTCGTTTATTTATTTTTTTTATTATCTAATTAATTTTATTATTTATTTATATTGTTATTATTTTTATACATATTCTTTTTTCTTGTTGACGTTATTCTCGTGTGTTTTGTATCGCGTTTATTGCTGGTTGGGAATCGGTACAGTCGGTGCGTGCCTTGGGTGCTGTGGATCACTCTCGTTTGCCGTTATTATCTGATCCCTTCTGGGTATCGTCACGGGAAGTGTCACGACTTGGACCCGTCGGGGGCTTGTTAGGGACGGTTGTGGGGGAGGGTGGTGTCTTCGGTTTTTGCAACTTCTGTAGTTGCGTATTAGTACGATGGTTATTATAACCACTAACAAACATCCAGTGACGCCGGTCGTGGTGTGTATTTGAATCATTTCGCGGCGGTTCTTTTCGGTTTCTTTAATTTCTGAGTCCAGCTCTTGGATGGTTTCGCTGAGACACTTATAGTGATCGTTTAGGGCTACTGGGTGTATAATCTTCATTTCCTTCTATTGTACTTTTGGGGGTATCTGGTATTGGCTGAAATCGATGTGTGGAGGGGGTAATTTTTCCGGTTGATGTATAGTTATAGGGTGCGCATCTGTTATTTGTTAGGGGAGAGTGTATTCAGCCAAGTGGTGGATGTATTTCTTTTTCAGTTCCACGATACCTAGTCCTAGTAGGTGAGTGGTTTCTTCATGGACGTCACACTGGCTGATTAATGGGGTCCGTTTTTGTACCCAATATAGCCAACCGTTTTTTCGGTGCATCGGTGTTACAATTGGATGTACCGTGGTTAGAAGTCGAACTTGTAGTTGCTTGGAACCTCCTCCGTTGACTTAAATAACGCGGATAAGCATTCCGTGTGCGTAGGTTTCGTCAATACGGGAGCATTATGCTCGCAAACACTGTAGGTTTCATTTACAAAGGTGGACCTTATTTGGTAGTGCAACTCGGATAGCCCGAAGTTTTGTTATGAGCGGCTTGTGTTCAGGAAGTAGGTGTGTGTGGTTCGCTAATTCCTCTATCTTTCCATTAAGATTCTCCACCCTTTGCACTAGCTTGGTTTGTCTTTCGATCATATCCGTTTTTGTTTCGCTCATAGCTTATTATTAGTATCAGTTGCATCATTCAGAAAAACAGAGAGAGCGTGTTTAGTTGAACAGCTTTAGCCGATTATTGTGTTCACGGCGCTTGCGTCTCCCTACTAATATAGTGGTATTAACCGGGCTATTTATGTCTACGACCTTATAAGAACCTAGCCAGTGTTGGACTAGCTTGTTTTTCCGAGCGGCATTTCGCAGAATTACTTGATCATTTATGTGTATCCTCACCGGATTTATCTTTCTTTCGTAATACTCCTTAGAGTGGATTTTACTCTCTTCTAAATTTCTTCGAGCTGTTTGGTAAGCTCTTTGTAGCTTGTTCCTTAAGTGCATGTAATAGTTTCCATGTTGTTCCGTTTTCAAATTGTTAGGCAGGGGAGCAGAGAAACCGAATAAGCAGTCCATCGGTGTTTGCTTCGTGGTTGAATGCATACTGTTGTTCCTTACAAACATTGCCGCTCGCAAGTGCTCATCCCAGTTCGGCTGATTGTCATCAACAAAATTTCTTAAATATTCTACTAAAGGCCTGTGGGATCGTTCTAGTGCCCCGTTGGACTAGGGATGATACGGCGTCGTTTCTAGTTTCCTGATCTTGAATAGTTTACATACTTCTCGGAACATTTCCGAAGTAAAATTAGACCCTTGGTCTGCGATTAATTTTTTTGGAATTCGGTACCGACTTATAATTTCTTCCACGAAAGCTTGAGCCTCCGTTTTTTCTTCCAAGTTCTGTAAAGGCACTACATCAATAAATCAAGTTAGGTTAAGTTAGGTTAGCAGAGTGGAGTGTTCACACCGATTGTGCGATCCACTCCAACTCGGTGGCCAAATGGCCCATTGTGATGCCCTTTATATTTTCGCTATCCCCCTCCTCTCCTATTTCTTGATCCTTTTTTCCTCTGTCGTGAGGCATTGCCACCCCTTGGCAAAGTTCCTCAATAGTTGAACATCCATGACCCCTATTTCCTCCAACCCTGTGAAGGTTTCGCTCCCCAGTATTTGCCTCCGACTATCGGCCAATGCTGGGCAGGAGCACAATAGATGTTCCACTGTCTCCTCTTCCTCGTCACACCCCTTACAGAGACTGTCGCTTGCGACCTCCACCTCTGGAGGTTTCTCCCGACCGGAGAGTGTCCTGTAATAACCATTGTGATGGTCCGGCCTGAGGTCTTTTTTGCTCTTAACAAGCCCACCGTTCTTGTTTCTTCAATTCTGGGCCACAAATACCTTGAGTTGAAGCAGTCGTCTCTGTTGTTCCATCTCTTGCCATGTTGTTCCCGAATTACTCTGTCGATGGTATATTTCAACAACCTCATCTGTGGCTTTGTAGAGTTCGCTTCTTCAGTACTATGAATTTCGGTTCCGATCCTTGCCAGTTTATCCGCCTGTAGATTCCTTTCCACATTGCTGTGTGCGGGCACCCAACAGAGGCTGACTTTGTCTCGGATTCGAGATAGTGCTTCTCGGCAACTCATCACCGCCTTTGACTTGATTGTCTTAGATTCCAGTGTTCTAAGAGCCGCCTGGCTGTCGCTGTAGATTGTGACATTCAGAATTTCTTCGTCGGTCAGCTGCTTTAGTCTTGCTGCTCTCTCTATCGCGTTAATTTCCGCCTGCAATATACTACAGCCTTTGTTGAGTCTGTGTGACTCCTTGAGCTCTAATTTCTCCGAGAATATACCGACTCCAGTCCCCGGTTCAGTGACTGAGCCGTTCGTAAAGACGCTTATTTCGTCTTTTTCAAAAATGGAACCATTTTCACATTCCTCTCTGGTTGGGATTTTGATCTCCAGCTCCCCCCAAACCATTGCACCATATAGCCCGTGCGCGGTTTCAGGTTTCCACGGTGCCTCCCATTTTTACTATCTCTTCCAGTACACTAGCATGCTCTTGGCCTGTATGCCTCTACAGTTTCGATTCTCTCAGCCGTAGGGCTGTTTTGGCTGCCAGGCCCTTTATAAATAGGTCTAACGGTTGCAAATTTAAGATCGCTTCCAGCGCCGCCTGAGGTGTGCTTTTGATCGCTCCCGTGATACCTATCGCTGCTAGTCGCTGCACCTTTTCCAGCATCTGTCTGTTCGTCTCTTTGTCCATGGCTTTCCACCACACAAGGGCTCCATATGTGATAATGGGTCTGACAATCGTTGTGTAGATCCAGTGTATGATCTTTGGTTGCAGACCCCAGTTCCAACCGAACATTTTCCTACATATGTAGAAAGTGTTTATCCCTTTTTTCATCCTTTCCTCCACGTTACGCCTCGAGGTGAGTTTAGAGTCCAGGATGACTCCTTAGTACTTCGCCTCTCTCCTTAGTACCCGTTCCTTTCAAGGTATCTTATACCTTCTGGTGAAGAGAACTAGTTCCGTCTTTTCCGGGTTTATCCCTAGGCCATTTCTCTCCGCCCAGTTGTTCGTTTCTCTTAAAGCTTCACCCATGGTGTCGCAGATCGTTTGTAGATCTTTGCCTGTTGTCAGTATAACTACGTCATCTGCGTAAGCGGTGACCCTATCTCTCCTACCCCTGAGTTCTTTTAAGATCGTGTTGATTACGATCAATCACAAAAGTGGGGATATTACCCCACCTTGTGTCGTACCCCTGGTCGCCAGTCTTCTGATTTTGTGTTCCCCCATCTCTGCTTTTTAGCATATTTACTATCCAGTATGTGATGGTGGGCTCCACTTTCAGCTCCATTAATGCCTCCTTTATTGCTGTGGTCTTGACGTTGTTCAACGCTCCCTCTACGTCCAGAAACGCCCCTAGGGCATATTCCTTTTGCTGGAGGGATTTTTCAATCGTTCCGACCACTTCATGCAGCGCACTTTCCACCGATTTACCTTTAAGGTAGGCGTGCTGTGCTATACACTCGTCCTCTATTTCGGTGTTGTGCTTAATGTTAAGGTCCAAAAGTCTCTCCATTGTCTTTAATAGGAACGAGGAGGGGCTAATTGGCCTAAAGTCCTTTGGTGTAGTGTTGCTCGACCTCCCCGATTTGGGTATGAAGGCAATCCTTACATCTCTCCATGTTTCAGGGATGTATCCTAATGATAAACAGCCCTTAAAGATGCTCGTCAGTACCTCTGCTATGCTGCCGATCGAATTTTGCAGCATGGCTGGTGTGATTCCATCCGGCCCCGCAGGTTTGTATGGCTCGAATGTTTTCACCGCCAATATTACCTTCTCCTTGGTGATGGTGTCCCTTGTAGTTACCTCCTTTGGACTAATCCTGATCATTGGGCTTTCTTTCTCGCCCGGGAAGTGAGTCTCCATCAGCAGCTCTAGTGTCTCCTTGCTCGACTCCGTCCACGAACCATTTGGTCACTTCAGGTTTCCCGTGACTATGACGTCTTTTGAAAGAATTTTCCTGAACCTTGAGGCCTCGTTCACGTCCTCTATAGAGTTGACGAAGTCGACCAAAGAATCCCATTTCGTCTTTCTTATCTTATTCTTATACTCTTTAAAACTGCGCTGGTAGTTAGCCCAGTTGTTCAGTAATCACTGAACAAAAAAACTACTTGTTGTTAATCAAGGAGGACGCCCAGACCCATAGTGGATTCTACAGACCTAACCGCAATACCATTTATACAAAAGACGTGAAGCACGTAGTTACGCTTCCGATGGAAAGAAATGTGTTCACATTTCGAGATATTAAGATTGAGATTCCTCTTAGAACACCATGTTGTGAGACGATCGAGGTTTTGTTGCAGATCGAGGTAATCATTAGGAGAAATTATGTTCTTAAAAAGTTTGGGGTCATCAGCATACGAAAGAATCACTGAATTGTGAATAACTTTGCAGACATCATTCGTAGCAACCACATAGAGAATCGGACCAAGGTGACTACCCTGGGGAACTCCGCTTGGTGCCGTGATGGAAGTGGAGTGGGTGGATCTAAAGCGAACACGATAATTACGTTTGGATAGGTATGAATTAATCCAACTGAGAAATGAGTCTGGGCATCCAGCTAATTTAAGTTTAAGAAGGATTAAAGGATGAGGAATGCTGTCAAAGGCTTTACTCATATCAGTGAAGATAGTTTCAACAGCTTCGTCCCGCTCGAGAGCATTGAGAGAGAAAGAGGTGAACTGGACAAGGTTTGTGATGGTGGATCTACCTTTAAGGAACCCATGCTGGTGTGGACCAACAAGGGATGAGAGGAAGGGGTATAGTTTATTGACGAGAATTTTTTCGAACATTTTAGGGATCGTGGACAATTTGGCAATAGGTCTGAAGTTCGAAACAAGCGACTTCGATCCCTTTTTATGGACTAGGATCAAGAAACCAGTCTTTCAGACATCGGGAAAAATACCCGATTTGAATGAAAGGTTGAAGAGGCAAGATAATGGGTAGGCAAGGATCGTTGCACATCTCTTGAGTAAAACAGGGCCAGGAGAGTAATCATCCTTTAGACGTTGGAGTTCTAGAAGAACCTCGTCCTCAGTAATGTGGAGGATAGGGAATACGGAGGAGGGGGTAGGATTAAGGTGTGTAAAGTATTGCATATCATGAACAAATTGACATTTAAGGAAGGTAGACGAGAAGAAGGATGCAAAGGAATTTGCAATAGATAGGGGATCATCGAGCTCTTCCTCAAGATAGGAGAGAGACTGAGGAAAGTCATCACCTTTGCGTTTCCTTTTGGAGTTCACAAGGGAGAAAAAGAGGCGAGGATTCGAGGAAAGGTCAGATTTCACGGAGGATAGGTAGTTATGATAGGTCATGTCAACTAATCGGGAAAAGTCTTTACATATTACACTAAATTGAGCAAAATCTTCAAGAGAACCGGAGCGAAGATATTTTGACCAACAGGAGTTTCTTTTATTCCTAAGAGTCTTGACTTCTTTAGAATACCATATGGGAGAGGAGTAAAGACGGGGTGGGTTAGATAAAGGCGTGGTGGAGGAGATAGAGTTACGTAGGAGGTCATAAAACTGGGATATGGAAACATTATAGGGAACTATACATTCAAATTTATGGAGGTGGTCATTAAGAGTCGCCGAGAGGAGATGAAAGTTAGACTTACGAAAGTTAAGGATAGGTTGCAAATGGGAAAAATCAGAGTTTGTTGGAGAGGAGTGGGAGACACAAATAGTAAGAGGAGGATGATGCGGGTCTATGTTACAGAGGATGTTAGCGGGGTGGGAAACGTTCACATGGTTCGGGTTATCCGTAAAAACTAGGTCCAGCAGACGGGAGTTCTGGTTTCGGACGAAAGGAAGGTTGAGTGGGTCTTAGTTCTCAGACCTCTCACGTTTTGATAGTAGATGGTGACGGCATGGAGTTTTTTGGTGAGGCAGAAGAAGCGGGGATAGCTTGAACATCTTTACCAGAGGAGGTAGTGGTGGGAGCCCTGGGAACGAACTCTTTTATAAACACCCCATCCCAATGCCTCTTTGATAGGCACCCCGGGCCAATTCGGCTTACAAAGGACGAGGCCGAAGAGAGAGGGGTGGACTATGATCTTGGAGGATGAACATCTACCCTCGGAGAGTTTGACAACCTTTATTTTACTATCAATCGCGTTCAGCCCAATCACGTTTGAGATGTGATCAAGAATGTCCTCCGTTGAGGTAGACGGGATAAGTTCAGTCACGAAGACCGACCTCGTCTTGGGAACAGTCCTCAGCGTACTGAAAGACAACCGAGAAGCACCTAACGGAGTGTTGGGTGGCTTGAGTCGAATGTGATTGGCGGTACCAGTTGTGATTGAGGGTGGATCAGAAGAGATGAGAGTGGATGGAGAGGCAACATTTGGTGGGAGGGTTGCGGTTGGGGAGCAATATCATTGTCCAGTGATATAGTGGGTTGGGAAATGTTGAGAGTGATGTGGCGGTCAATCCGCGATGAGGCCAATTCGGCGGGATGGGACGGTCTATTTACACTCGAATTAGGAATTTTTTGTATAGGAGAGGGGTTAGGGGAAGTAAGTATAGCGTGATTTTCATGGGGTAAGGGGGAGAAGGTTATAAGGGAAGGACCCCTGGCAATGAAGCGGAGGATTTGTTGGATTTGTTGGATTTGTTGGGTCTGGTTTTCCTGGTTGATTCTGTGGGTAATGATAAAGGAATGGGGGGAATCTTAGGGAGGTCACGCAGAGAGTCATGGATGGGAGCTTCAAAACTCTTCAGGGTATCAATTTCTGACAGGAGAGAAGAGTGTATTGTGGACAGTTGACTTAAGGTTGAGCCAAGAGAACGCAGGTCCGAGTCTATTTTCAAAAGACGGGTAAAAAGGGCAGTCAACGAAAATTTGCGGCATCGTGAGCAATACCAATAGACACTGGTGTCAGCTGCTTCGATGTTGTCCGCTAAAGAACCGGTAAGACCCACACACTTTGGGTGGAAGCAACCACCACAAAAGCCCTGGCAAGAAAGGAGCCTTTCAGAATTCCTATCCTTGCAGGTCGCGGCGGCACAAACCAACGACATTGCGAGTAGAAAGAGCTCCTGATCCGACAGCAAACACAGTGTAGAATTCAAACTAGCTATAAAGAACAAGAATAAGATATAAATTAAAAATGAAGTACACACAGCAAACACAGTATACAAATCATTTAGCTATTAAAATAAGAATAACCTAAAAATTTAAATTGAGGTATATATGAAAAACGTTGAAAAAGATTAAAAATAGTTTAATAATAAATTCAAGCCTGGCAAGTCCTCGTTTATTGTGGCAGCAGGTAGGTATTTGTTCAAAATTTCACGCAAGTGGTACCATTAACCAAAACGACGTTATATCAACTCAATCCGTCTCTTGTCTCGTTCAGAAAGTGCAAGCACAGCACTTTATCACAAATTCGTGGTACGGTGTTTGAAACAGTATCAGATAGAGAATCAGGAATTGAGTTTGCTGACTTTCTCAATTTAGATGGTCAGTGTGTTCACGTTGTAAGTGTTTTTCAAATATTTGTGTTTTTAACTGCAAACATAACACTGAGCTTATAAAGGTTCAAGGTGATATTTAGACCTTAGTAAATGTCCGAAAAACGCTTGATAACAAAGTAACGGTAATATGATTGGGAACCATATGGTACGTTGCACTGTTCCACACTTTCTTCATTTAATTTATTCACTTCGTATATTTCTTCATTTGATTTGGCTATGTCTCTCTTCATTCCCTTCCAATAGAATTCGCGTTATACCCTCCGGAATGTTTTCTGTATCCCTTGATGCCCGCCATACGGTGCATCGTGACAGTCAGCTAATATGGTTGTTATATCCTGGGGATCCGTTAAAACCCTTATTTCCTTTTTTGATGGCGGTTCCTCTTCCTCTCCTCGTGGGTTTTACTCTGTAGGCCTTGCTTTTCCTGCGAGGGTGTCGTTCATGTCAGTTGTGTTTGCTGCCTGTTCCTTAGCTTGCCGGCGAGTCACGGCAAATACTTTATATTTATTTTTATTTTACTATTAACTAAGGGATTTAACTAAGAGCGTCTGCATTGTTGTTCTTTTTCCCCTCCTTGTACTTTATTTCAAACGTGTAATCTGTCAACTTGTGCCAGAGCCTCAGTATTCGGCTTGTTGGGTCTTTTATCCTTATTGCTCCTCGCAAGGGCTTATGGTCCGTGTATATGGTGAATGGTCGTCCGTACAACTAGCTCCGATAGTTTTTTACGGCCCTGACTATGGCCAGTAACTCTCGCTCAATAGTTGAATAATTCGTCTCTGCGGCGTTTAACGTTCGACTCGCAAAAGCGATTGGTTTTTCTTCATTCTCGGGCCCTTGAGCTAGTACCGCTCCTAGAGCCTCTGCGCTTGCATCCGTGTACAGCTTAAAAGATTCTTTGAAATACGGTACCAGAGAACGGAGGGTGTCGTTAGCCACGAACGCTTTCTCGCATTCCTCATCCCACTTAAATTTTACATCTTTTCGTAGTAGTCTGTTTATAGGTGCCGCTATTTTCGAAAACCCTTCTATAAACTTTCTGTAGTAATTTGCCAGTCCCAGAAAGGATTGAACTTGTCTTATCGCTTTTGGTACAGGGTAATCTCTCACCTTTTGTGTTAGGCTGGGATCTGGTGCTACCCCGCTGGTACCGCACTTGTGTCCGAGATAGACGATTGCCCGCTTGAGAAAGTTTCCCTTCTCTGGGTTTAATTTCAGATTGTATTCTCTCAGTCTCTCCAAAATAGATCGCATTTTTGTGTGATGGTCTGCTAAGTTCCTGCCGTAGGTGACAATGTCGTTTAAGTACACAAAACAATGTAACCCCTGGAGACCCGTTAGTACATGATTTATCAGTCTTTGAAACGTAGCTGGTGCCCCTTTCAGTCCGAAAGGCATTCTTTTGAAAGCGTAATGACCGTATGGTGTACTAAACGCTATTTTATCTCGATCTTCCGCTTCCATATCTATGTGATGGTAGCCGCTGGCGAGGTCGAGTACAGAGAAGTAACGAGCATTTCCTAACTGGTCTAGGATATCTTCTATTCTTGGTAGTGGATATGCATATCGTTCTGTTACCTCGTTTAACTATCTGTAATCTACTACGATTCGCCACTTTTTCTGACCATCAGGTCCTGGTTTTTTCAGGACTACTAGCAGAGGAGCGTTCCACTGGCTCCAGCTGGATTCAAAAATGTCCTCCTTTCACAATCTGTTTATTTCTTCCGTAATTATTCCTTTCTGTGTTTCCGGCAGTCGGTACATCTTACATTTTACTGGCACCTGGTTTACTTTGGTTCTTATTTCGTGCCTAACTGTTGTAGTGTTGCTTAATTTTTCTCCGGGTAGATGGAAGGTTTCTTGGAACTCCTTTATAATCCCTTCAATTGACCTCTTCTTTTCGCTGTTCAAATTTTCCTCTATGCGTACTATTCGTAATAGGTCTTTTATTCGTGTGTTCTCCTCTTTCCTACTGGTTTTTGGTCCATCTGTCTTTATCCCGTATTTTTCTTTAATTACGGGGAGCCCTTAACGGTTAGTCCTGTGTTATACTCATTATATTGTTCTTAATTAATTGTTAGGTCGTTTATTTCGACTTCGTGATCGTAAACATTCAGTATACTCATTTTAATTATACCATTTGTTGACTTGACCAGTGCATTGCAGAGGTAAATTCCTTGTCTAATTTCATTTCCTTTGGTGATATATCCTCCTGGTGTTGGTAGTGGTATCTCTAGAAACTTCACTGTTCTTCGGGGTATCCGTATATTCCTGTGTTCTTTTATGGTGACCTATTCTGTATTTTCGTGATGATCAGTCTTTCCACCCTCGTGGGTTGTTGGCACCGTGACATCTATACCTACCGGGGCGTGCGAACTTCGGTGATCGTAGCCTTGAGCTGTGTGGCACTCAGCACTCGGACTTCCCATTCGAATCTGCCCAGGCGGCTTATCACGTTCAGTTTTCTCTGGTTCCCAGTCGAATAGGTCTAATAAGTCCTGTGTTGTTTCAATGTCTTCCGTTGCCTGTAGTGAGACTTCCTGTCTGTAACATATTTCCCCGTTCGGAATAACTGTGCACTCCGTAGTTTGCGAGCTGCGAACACATGAGTGCTTGATTTCGACGGACGGGATAGTTGCTTCGTCTTTTGCTACTACATCAATGAGTCTGGACTCGGTGTTGTCCACCACGCCTTGGTCCGCGAATGGAATGACGATTTCTTCTGCCGTCGTGGTTGCCGGGAAAACTAATCTCTTAGCAGGTCCTTCTACGTTACAGTATTTATTAACGAAATCATTCCCAATGATTCCAGTGACATTTGTGGTACTCAAATTTTTCACGATATGCAATTTACAGGGATAGGTTTGATTGGACATTACTCGTCCCACTATCGACACATCGGCAATTATGCCGCCAGAAATAGTGTTGAGGGTGATTTTTTTATTTCTATTTATATCCTTTAGCTTTACGTTACTTATTTCAGACTATTTAATTAAGCATATTTCCGATCCCGTATCAATTATAAATTTTGAATTCCGTTCCCTGTTAATAGTCTAGTTGTAAATCTATTATCGGTAGCGCGGGCATGTTCGTTTTGGTTCAAACAGAAATTACATTCCTGGTCAACCCTGCACGCCGTGGTCTGATTAACTTGGCGATGTGGTGGTTCATTCCTCCCTAGTTGCGTGTTGTAATTATTGCTCCCAAAATTTCGCTGTGTATTTTGGTTATAGGGTCTTAGTGTTCCACAGTTTTGATTATTATGCCCGTCCGCCCTGCATGTGAGACAGAAAGGGATCATCTGCCGAGTTCGACATTCTGCCATGATATGTCCCTTTTGTTGCAAAAGTTACACCTTATTTATCGTCTATCCGGTCTGTTACGAGGTGCATTGGACGCATTTCCGTTTGGTTGGAAAGTCTTTGGTTGTCCCTGGTTGGGTTGGCCTGTTGGGTATTAGTCGTGCCCTGGATTTCTACCCAGTGGTGGTTGATTGTTACCCTGATTATTATTATGGTTACTCATCGGTGACTGGTTAGGAACATATGATCCCCTTAATGGTGTTGGTTCCCCTATGGGGTACTAGTAGGTTAGGTTTGGCTGCATACATTGTTCCGTCTGTTCTAATCGAGTTATTTTTCGTTGTAGTGCGTTCAAGGTATTTTCTACGTCTTAAAGCAGGTCAAACTTATAATTGGGATTTATTATATCCATCTTAAAACAATGCAGGCCTACCTCCTCTATGTTGGCCTTTAACCCATCTCCACCATCCGTATATTGAGCAACAGCGGCATTTTTGCAGGCAACAATGAGTGCCCTTACTCTGTGGAAATACCCCAATAAAGTTTCCGTTGGCAGTTGATGGACGTTCCTCAGTTGAGTATTAAGAGTGATGTACGATGTGCCTTGTAATTAGTTCGTTCTTAATGCGGCGAATATCTCTTCCAATGTATCATTCGTTCCTGTTTTCACCACTTCTAAAGCTCTTCCCCTCAAGCGTGTTGGCAATAGCCTCGTAAACAGTACCTTATCCTGTTCTTCGGTGAGAGTGTCGTACCCCAGCCGTGCACAATTTATGGACTCGCTCACCTCATTCGTCTTACGTGGGCTATCTTCCCCTACCAGAATTGGTACGTTGTTATATAATATGTTATTCACTAAACTTACGTTAGCCATTTTATTTTCTTTGTCTTCTGTGTTAGCCTGGTTATCTGGTAGCTTATTTCTTGCAGTCCCGGGATAGCAGTTCGTTCTCACGTACTGCCTCCCGTGTCATAATATTTCTATTTCTGGCTGAAGAGTACCTTCGGTATTTCCTTGATCCCCAACTTGCATTGGTGGTATATCTGCTGGTCCTTCCTCAGGTAGGAATGATTTGTTGCTGTTGCTCCTTATCTGGGTCCTCTTCTTCGTTTACTTCAGCGTTTACTATTGGTGTATCTATGAGCCCTGGCTCAGGTATTGCTGATGGTTGTTCTCTTTCTTCAGTGTTTACTATAAGTGGTTGTACTGGTCCTTGATCAGGTAATTGTTGCTCCCTATCCTGATGTTGAGCGTTTGCTTGCTCGGCGATCACTTCGTTGTTTGGGAGTTGGACGTCACGATCATCGAACGAAAACGAATCGATTCTTGTCACAAATCTACTTAAACCACGGTTTAATGGTTTTTTTGACGTGGAATGTGCCATATATTCATACATTCATATTCATACACACTAATTTTCAGTTTCTTTCAGAACACTTCACTTGACTTTGCTCTCTCCACACTTCAATTCTACCTTTTAGAGCTTTTCACTTGTTTTTAACTTTGTTTATTTAATCGATTCTCACTTTTCGAGCTTGTTACTTCTTCGTAAATTATTTAGTTCGCACTCTTCGAGCCTTCCACTTCTTTTCTTCATACAATATATTTTCAATAATGCAGAGGAAAAACTTGCACCCTCGACTGCACCAATCTCTTAGAAATGAAGATACTTGGGCGATACCTTCGGTTTTTAATAATAATATCAGTTGTGTAATGATTTAAATTTCTTGCCTTCTATAGAATCGGGTGATCCCGTGTGCTCCAAATGCAATCTGAAAATGAGGATTGAGCTGGATAAAGCAAGTAATAAGGTTGGTTTTGGCGTTGCGCAAGTCCTGGATCTAAAAAAAAGGGTCCAAAGCTTGCAGAAAAACTATTTTTCCTTCTGTTGCGACCTTTTTTGATGATAACATAAGTCCCGTCCTTATTAGTGAGGTGATTGCCATCATCATTTGTTGTGTTTTGAAACAAACAGTCACCGAAGCACACGGCCATATTCAAAGTTGGAGACAACGACGGTTTAATGATGAGAGGGCAACAATAAGTGACTCAACTGTGGTGGGTTACTACAGATTGTTGAGACAATTAATTAAAGTGATTGCCTCGAATAGTGAACTTAAATTGGGTGGGATGGGGAAAACCGTTCAAGTAGACGAAACTTTTTTAACAAAGCGTAAATACCACCGCGGCCGCGTTACCCAACAAATGAAGACAACTGTCCTTGGCATCTTCTGTAAGGACGACAATCAAGGCGCATTTGTCAAGTCGATTCCAAGAGTAAGGAAAGTATATGGCCTCTATTGTCGCATTATACTGACAAGGAAACTTCTTTGGTTTGCTCTGATAGTGCAAAACAGTATCATGGTGTCGAAAAATTGTTTTCTTTTCATACTGTCCATTTGCAAACCAACCACAGCAAAGGAGAATATGTAGACAAATTTAATCCCAAAAACACCATTAACGATTTGGAGAACCAGAACAAGCTGCTCAAAAAATCCACTAAGTGCGGGAAAACACCTAACTTAATCGACGAGTGCAATTGATTGTATAGACAGTTCATTTTAGAAAATTTATACGCCAAGGACGGACCTTCACAAGTGATGCATTTTTTAGAGGATTTTTTCGGAAGGTGTATCCTGCAATTATAGACGGGAAAAGGGCCTTCAACTTTGCGTACGGTAGAAAAACCCTCTGTAAGCTCGGAAGGCTGGTTTTACCACCCACGAAAAAACGACACGGAAGCTTCACGTGTCTTGTTTAGACCAAACATGATTGTGTCTGATTCCTGGTTCTGGTTCCTTCTTTCTTCGATAGATTCCTCTTGCTCTTATTATTGTTGAGTGTTTTCGTCCTGTTCCCTTTGATTTTATTATTTCTTCTATTATTTTTATTATTGTCTATCGTCGGTAATTGTGGGATCCATGGAGACTATTTAACCATCGTAAATTGCCGTAATTACCGTTACCGTATAAAATCGAACCGCGACTATCATCGGAATTACGCACCGCGCATGGACGGGGGATAAAATCGCGTAGCTTGAGCTTGTTGTTGTCATATTCGTAAATTACGTACCGAATCAAATAGTACCGCGACTATCATCGGAACAACGCACCGCGCACGGAGAGGGGTATAAAATCGCGTAGCTGGAGCTTGTTGTTTTCATATTCGTAAATTATGTACCGTGTCTAATCGTACCGCGACTATCATCGGAATTACGCACCGCTTACGGACGGGGGTGTAAAGTCGCGTAGCTTGAGCTTGTTGTTTTCAAATTCGTAAATTACGTACCGTATCAAACCGTGCCTCGACTATCATCGGAACTACGCACCGCACACGGATGGGGGTATAAAATCGCATAGCTGGATCTTGTTGTTTTCATATTCGTAAATTACGTACCGTATCAAATCGTACCGCGACTATCATCGGAATTACGCTCCGTGCGGGCGGGAGTATAAAATAGCGTAGCCTGAGCTGGACTACAACACGACTGTTCGACGAAGCTTCTTCGATAGGTGTTTGTTATTCCTGTTAGGTTTCAAGCTATTCTCTTTGATGTCAGTGTTTTCCTTGCTACACTTACTATTTGCTGCCTCTGTCATCGGTCATCGTGGGATCCATTCGGGAACTATATGCGGAAAAATCCTCTTCAGAAAAGTACGTGGACTATATTAGCAATACACGGCATATATTAAGTTACATAAAATAATTTTTTTTGTTTCGTTTTTATATTCATCGAGAACCTAATGAATAATCGGTAGAATAAGTCCTATATTAATTTATAATATCATATCTCTAATTTGATGGTAAATAAAATACTTTTATATTATTGAATAGTTAACTAAAAACGAAATTATTAAAAGGAAATTTGAAACAGCATTTGGCTATTTAAAGTTATCATATATGTGGGATTCACCATAAATTAGGAAATGGCTATATTATACTTAATATTGTAAGCAAACCCGTAGACCCGTATGACTCGTCAAGTTCATGACAATCAATTCGTGCTGTCATTGGTGTACTACGAACAAGTACATGAAATCTGTTCTCGCAGGTTCTGAAAATTATTAGTTTAAGTGAAGAAAATGGGCTTTTGAGTGTAATATATAATGAAATTTCGTTCATATATTTTCAACATTAATATATTTTGAAATTTTCACGCTTTAAGCAACTATTAACTATTATTAAAATATATCTCAAGTGAATGAAGATGTATGAAAACTTAAATATACTATGTATATATAAGAAGTTTGTAATTTTGATTTCTTTTTAGGTATTCTAGACTGAAATTCATGAATATAATATGGCACTTAATCATGTTGGCAGTCAAACATGATCAATCAAACCGGAGGCAATACGGGTAAAATTGCATTACAGTTTTTGGAGTATTACTGTTTTCAAGAAATATGTTAAATCTGCAGATTTCTGTCGTTGTATCATTAGGATCTGGGTTGGTGCCTGTAACAGACCTGAAGGAAATCGATGTTTTCAAACCTGAAAGATTTTGGGATACAGCAAAACTGGCATATGGGCTTTCATCAATTGGTAAAAGCAAAAAACTATAATATAGAATGTAGAACCAATGTTTACACTTGATTTGTACCTTAGGAAATCTACTGGTGGATTAAGCAACATCATCTGATGGTAGAGTTGTAAATGGTGCTCGAGCTTGGTGTAATACTATTGGCATTCCATACTTTCGTTACATGAAAACCTTTTCGCATAGACTTTGCTCATTTTTCTTCTTTCAAATTTCGTAGATTCAATCCACAGTTGCCGGAAGATATTGCGATGGACGAGAAAAATTATCAAAAACTGATAAATACGGTTTGGCATGCAAAAGCTTATATGTTTTCAAACAGAAGTAAAATAATGGAAATGATAAACTTGCTTAAATAATTATGAAACCAATGTTATAGTAAATATTAATTGTTATTTACCTATTATCAAACGTTATGAGACTTCAGACAATAAGGCTGAAAGATCAATTAGCGAAAACAATTTCACTATTAATAAATATTACAAATGAATAAGGAAGACGTTTATTGCTTTTTTGCTAATAATTGTGTTGAATGAGATTGATATAATATTTTTGAAAACCAAAATTTTGTATACATATAATTTTTCTCTACTGAATTCACGACATTGTATTTACCACAAAAAAACCATTTCATTTCTACCTACTTGTAGTTAGTTTTATTATTGATAACAGTTTTTAAATTATAATTAATTCTAATTTCAAATAAATTTTCATCCAAGAAAATTTAAAGGAAATTTAAATAAAATTGTAAAAATAAATTTCCTCAGAACCACTCGGTATCATTTGCGTGTGGCAATACGGGATCTTGCTGGCAAAAAATTTACGACCAGCGATCCCGTTCTGCCTTTCCTATTGATTCCCAGGGAACCATCGAACCATCTATTGTTCCCAGGGACATCCGCCCCCTAAATGTACGAAGAATCAACTCTATAATTGATTTAAAAATCGAAATCAAAATAGTTGATCCTCCGTGCATTGTGTACCAACTCAATTGATTCCGTGGGAGTCAGTTGAGGCTGTACATTGTATTCTCTGATCCATGAAAGAGCAATTAACATAGAATAAAAAGAAATTGGTCTTTCATGGATCTGAGTCCGTTTCGGACCATTGTCCTAATGCATATATAAGCTGCAGCATTTTGGCCTGATAGGGAGTCGATTTTTGAAAGGGGACGTCGCGCTGTTAGAAATAAAAATATCTAAAGTTAAGAGTACTTTGAAGTTAAATTAAAAAAAGAATTGCCAATAAATAAACTTTTGAAATTTACGAGAATTTTTAGATTAAATTAAGATGTGAGATTGTCAAGAAATCAAAACTTGTAAAATTACGAGAATTTTCAAAATGAAATTAAAATGTGAAAATATCAGGAAATTAATATTTAAAAAAAAAACTTATGAAAACCTTTTGAAGTTAAATTAAAATGTGAATTGTCAATATGTGAAAATGTGAATTATCAAGAAATTAAGATTTTTAAAATCACGAGAGTTTTTAAATTAAATTACAATGTGAAATTATCAAGAAATTAAGACTTTTAAAATTACGAGAATTTTTAAAATTAAGTGAGAATGTGAAATTTTCCGGAAATTAAGAGCTTTAAAAATTATGAAAACCTTGAAATTAAATTAAAGTGTGATTTGTCAATATACTAAAATTTGGAAATTATGAATACTTTGAAATTAAATTAAGATGTGAGGTTATCACGAAATTAAAATTTTTTAAAAATCACGAGAATTTTTAAATTAAATTAAAATGTGAAATTATCAGGAAATTAAGATCTTTAAAAATTATGAAAACCTTGAATGTAAATTAAAATGTGAATTGTCAAGAAATTAAGATTTGAAAATTATGAGAACGTGAAACTCAAAGTGAAATGTGATTTACCAAGAATTTAAAATTAACATTATGAGATCAGTATGAGATAGATCAGAAAAAAATAGACATGAATTATTAAGAAAATTGAGAATTAAAATTATGGGACTTAAAAGTTTAAACATAATTTGGATTATTAAGAAATTTAAGAGTTAAAATCTTGAGAAGTGCGAGTAAAAATTGTAAAACGTGTAAATTTTATATAAATTTTAAATACAAATTAGAATTAAACCAGACTTATGAGTTTTATTGAAAAACGCATGAGGGTCGAGTAATCTTGCCCATAAGCACTCCTCGATCCATGTTTAAGAACCCAACAGTGATTATTATCATAACAAAAATTTTGGTGGCAGCGTTGGGATGCCACAACTGATTGCATCCAGTGTATCCAGTGTATCCAGTGCATCCAGGGATCCAGTGTAACCTGAGTTCCGGCGTATCCAGTGTATCCAGGTCAGCCTTATCCAGAAACCAGAATCAGCAATAAGGTCAGCGTACTTTAATTTGATTTATTTTTCTTGAACATATCTATATATAAATAGGCGAAACGTTTTTTTGTTATCCCTTTTACAGGAAACCAGGTATCTTTATCAGCATAAAAATTATACCATTCGGAAGATTAGTTTTTCCTCTATGTGCATCACCTAATTGTTTTTCTTTAATTTAATTACAAATAAGTTTAATTTTAAATTGAAATTAAAAAATTCAATGGGATAGTATGTGTGAATTGAGCACATTTATAGCGTAGATGATGCTTTTGGGAAGAATGTGTGAGTGTGAATGTTTTACTTTTTGCCTGGAAATATGCAACCATATGTGAATTTTTGGTTTGTGTCCCCGATACATAACAACTACTAAAATAGTCGAAAATCAAACCAAATAGATCAATCTTCTACTGGTGACACAAACCAAAAGAATTAAAATATAATTGCATGCCTCTAAGAAAAAATTAAAATATAGAACATACTTATTTAACATTATCATTTGCATAGATCATACGTTCGACTGAATAAACAACCATTTATGCTAAATACGTGCATTCTTTTCACTCAAACCTAATATCTATGCCAATGATAATGTGAGGGGCAAATGCAGCCATATCACAGACAATATTCACATGTTCATTCTTTTGTTTTTTGTCTGGAAGAAGGCAATCTTTGGCTAATAAAATTGCATTCTTCCAGACAAAAGCCAATAATATGATCATATGGCCACAGACAATAGTATGGATGCATTACCACAGACAAATTTAAAGCCATCGTTTACCTATACCATTGTTTTTTGCTAATTTGATAAAAATATATGCAAATTTTATTTTAAAAAATATGGAAAATCACAATTTTACAGTTATTTCTAGAAAACGCGAGGTTAACTTTCACGAATATTTATGGAAAGCGAGCGAAAGTCTGAATTTTATCATGTTTCCCAACTATTGTATGGACCCACATTTAAAACATAATTTAGAGAAATATGATATATGGCCAAAAGTTGGGAAATGAAAAAATAATAGGGGTTAGTCATACCCCCTAGAATGCTTGATTTAGCCGCTACGATCAAAAAACTGTTTAAAATTGAAAATCTGAAATTTTATCATATTTCCAAACTTTGGTCTGCTCGCCCTTAAAACCTCAATTTAGAGAAAAAAGAAAAGGTAGGAAATGAAGGTTGGTACGTTTGTACGGAAATTCCAGATATATTTTATTTACAATATACAATGTATATCCCACAACTTCATAATTTAGTTAAAAACCACATGATCCACGGTTCATGTGGTTTATTGAACCGTATCCCCGTCTGTATCAGAGATGGTAAATGCAGCAAAAGCTTTTCTAAGGACTTTTACAATACAACTCAGGGCAATGTTAGATGCGCCGTGTTAATGGTATAACAGTTGACTTTCGTGGCCACTCTGTTGACAACCGTTATGCTGTTCCTTAAAATCCATATCTTTTAGCGAAATTTGATTGCTTCTTAAATGTGGAAGTTCTTGGCATAGTTAAGAGCCTAAAATATATGCACAAATATGTTAACTAGGGATACGTCTGTGCCTCATTACAGTTTGGAAGAGTTTGAGGTGGAGTTGATCGCAAAGTTTATGGTTAAAAGTAACTCAACTGTAGTTTGGTTAAAAAGTAACAAAAAGTCAGTTGGTCAAAAAGTCATTAAATGTGTACAACTACAATGTATGTTGTTTTGTTGATTGACTTCCTTATCGGAGTCATCAAGGCAACATTGCGTCGAAGTCTGGTGATAAGGTCAAGGTCTTCTTGTGGTTTCGTCGTTGGTTGGATTGTTGATCGCAATTTTGATTGTGATCATGGTAAATTGATGACCTGAAGGGGATTCAATATGCATGTGTGCGGCCGTCGTCGTGTTTTGGAACAGTTTCCGTTCTTATCGACGATTCATTCGGTAGAAGTTTTTCTTAGGTTGAACATCAGTTTAGTTCTGAGCTCGATCGTAGAACATTGTGATTTCGTTTTGTTGCTTGCCGGTTTTGTTGCGATTATAGGCGATCTTTCAAGTGATTTGAGTTGTGTTAGTGAACTGACATTTTGAATAAAACTAGGAAAAAAGCAGTGAATCAATTTGGATTAATGACAAGTAAAAATCTTGAACAAAGTGAAGTGAACGAACTTTGGTGAATAACAGTGAGATCTCACAATTAGCAAGTACTTACCAGTGAACGGTTAGAATTCAAATTAAATTGTTAAATAAATTGACTAGTTATATATATCATACTCCTGATCTCAACAAATCCTACAACTCTACAAGGACGGCCACATCGATTAACCGAAGTTTGATCAAGTTAGTATACACAGTTTTTCACAGTGAATCAAATTCAATTTCCTTTGATAATTTTTGGAATTTGATTCAATTATGTCTTTATTGAGTTAATACTATGGTCAGTACGGATCAGTGTCAAAACTAACTCGTGGAATTCTGATGACGAAGTCGCTAGAGGACTTCACCAAAGTAGTTGTTCAGTTAAATACATATGTCATGGTGACACTGATCCTAGTCTGAATAGTATGGGACAAATCAACACGTCAAGGTCAAATATTCTGGGAGATCAAATAAGGATCTCACTAAAGTTTATATTAACCAATGTTGACCGGACTCATTGATTTGTTTTCATTTTGACAGTCAATGAACAGTATCCTTTTAGGATCAGAGGGTTCATTGACACTCAATAAACAGTATCCTTTTAGGATCAGAGGGTTTATTGACAGTCTATTTAACAAATGTCTTTGCTTGGACATGTTGAAATTCAACCATAATTCCTCGAGTTGTTTTTAAACATTTGGTCCTTCGAGCCGGATATGCCGGTTTCTTCGTGTATAATCAATGGAATTGATGGTATGAATGTTCATTTTACAGAATCGGTTTCAAATCTTCAAATATGAGGGCTGAACATGTTGAGCGTAGGCTGATTCAGCAGCTTTGTACAGCAGAACGGATTGAAAATGCTTATGAACAACTGACTAATGTTGGGCTTAGTCAGGTTTCACGTTCACGAGTGGAGATACGACTCCAAGCACTAAAAGAGGATTGGGCAGAATTTAATTTGACTAATAATCTTATCATGATGTGCCTAATCAAAGTTGAAGTTTCTGAACGCACAGGTTTAGAAGAACACGAATATTTTCAGAATAATGTGTTTAATGTAACGTATCAAACATATCTCGACTCTCTTGAGAAAATGTCCGCGTTACTTGAATCATCATGTGGTTCGTCGTCGAATTTATCCATTTCTCAACCTACTTCCATCGTCACGCATGTAACTTCCAGACTGCCACGAATCGATATCCCGAAATACGATGGAACTTTTATCAATTGGTTGCCATTTAGAGATTTGTTCTCTTCGATTGTCATCTCAAATTCTGCAATTTCTCCAGTCGAAAAATTGCAATATTTGAAAACAAGTTTAACTGGTCCGGCAGCACAGTTTATTAAGAACATTGCATTGACAACGGATAACTTTCAAAGGGCTTGGGATTCGCTCGTCTCATTCTATGAAAATGATCGACTTTTAGTCCAATCAGCAGTTGCATCCTTGTTTTCAATAAAATCTATGACAAAGGAATCATCTGCTGAATTGGAACATCTGTATTCTTCGACACTTCAAGCCTACCGAACTCTAGAAACGTTAAATCGTCCAGTACATTCGTGGGATGACATATTGGTGCATTTAACCATTACTCGACTCGATGCTCATCTAGTTCGTTCATGGGAAAATCACTTGGGATCTTCAAAACAGCCACCAACTTGGAATCAGCTTGAAGATTTTTTGAAGACAAAAATAGTTTCGCTGCAGTCATTTGAAAAGATTCCAAAAAAAATGTCCGTCATTCATCCTTCAAGACATTTTAATTTTAAAACCCATCATTCTCACAAGGTAGTAGAGAATACAGCGTCTTCCTCATCGGGTCAAATCATTTGTCCACTCTGTTCAAACAGTCATTTTTTATCAAGTTGTTCGCAATTCTTATCCAAAACAACCAGACAACGTTTTGACTTTATAAAATCCAAAAAACTTTGCTACAACTGTGTTAGAGATCATTTTCGATCAAAATGTAACTCACCACGACGATGTTTAAAATGTGCTAGCATACATCATACGTTGCTACATCTAACCTCTAGTTCGACACCTAGCAAATCTCAATCCACAACAACAGCTACTTGTTCAACTACAATCAATAATGAAGAAACTTCAAGGAAAGTGAATCATGTCCATAGTCCTTTGGAAGTTCATTCGATTGTCTTTTTAGCCACGGCTTTAGTAAAAGTAGTGCATGAAAACGGAAATTTTATTGAAGTCCGAGCACTTATAGATCAGGGTTCTGAGATTTCCCTGGTGTCTGAGCATGTCGTTCAACGACTACAGCTTCGTCGAAGATCATCTTATGTTCCTATCAAAGGAATTGGAGCTACTAAGAGTTGTTCAACTAGAGGGATTGTTTCATTGAAAATCAAACCGCATTTTGAATCATCAACGGTAGTCACATGTCAAGCCTACATATTGCCGAAATTAACATCAAGTCTTCCTTCAAGAAAATGTTCTATGCCTCACTGGGATCATTTAAGGAATTTATCATTGGCAGATCCTCATTATAATACTCCTAGATCAATTGACTTACTAATTGGTGCTGACATTTATGGAGATATCTTAGAAAATTCATTAATAAAAGGGCCGAAGAATTCTCCGATCGCTCAACTCACCAAATTTGGGTGGATCATTTCTGGTCCATCAAACAATATGGCTGGTCAACAGCAAGTTGTTTCGAATCATTGTACGTTAGATGAAGAGTTATACAATTTACTTGAGAAATTTTGGCATCAGGAAGAAATCATGAGCTCTGCTAACAAGACGTTATCTCCTCAAGACCAAGAATGTGAAAATCACTTTAGGTCAACACATTCGCGTAACGACTCTGGTCGATATATTGTTCGACTTCCGTTTAGAACTCCAATCAGTAAAATAGGAAACTCAAAGTTTACAGCACTTCGAATGTTGAATCATCTTCAAAAGAAATTTACTTCTGATCCTGAGTTCTTTCAATGTTATTCTTCATTTCTAAAAGAATACAACATGCTACACCATATGGTACAATAATCAGATGATGATCCAAAACCAGATCATGTGTTCTATTTGCCACACCATGGAGTGCAACGTGAATCTAGCACGACAACGAAACTGCGAGTCGTGTTTAATGGCTCATGCCAAGTAACAGAAGGAATTCCCTTGAATGAAGCATTACACGCAGGTCCAAAACTCCAAATAAACCTGTTCGACATTTTAATTTGGCTACGTCAGTACAAGTATATATTTTCAGCTGATATGGAAAAGATGTACCGGCAGATTGAAATACACAAGGATGATAGACAATTTCAACGAATACTCTGGAAAGAAAACGATAACATAATTGAATACGAACTTACGACAGTGACCTACGGTTTAACAAGTGCTCCCTATTTAGCTCTCAGGTCTGTCCTTCAATGAGTAAAAGACGAAGGTCATAAGTTCCCATTAGCTGAAGACATATTGCTTAAAGGGAGATATGTTGACGACGTTTTCGGAGGAGCTGATACAATAGAACAAGCACAACTAAAAGCTCGACAAACATACGATCTTTGCATGGCGGGCGGATTTCCTTTGAGAAAATGGATCAGTAATGATTCAGAAATTTTAAACCTCATTCCGTCAAATTATAAAACTGTCACAGAATCTATTCCAATTAAAGAGCACATAGTTCAAGCACTTGGATTGTCATGGAATCCGTCATTAGATATTTTCCAGTTTCAACTCAAACAATCATCCAATTCAAAGATCACGAAACGCTCTGTATTATCCAACATAGCTCAATTCTTTGATCCTTTGGGACTATTATCACCAATATTTATAAAGGCAAAGATTTTCATGCAAGAGTTGTGGGTCATCAAAACGGGCTGGGATGACAAACTTAATGATTTACAATTGAAATGTTTGCAAAACTTCTTAAGTTCTTTGGATGAGTTAAATCACATCGAAATACCTCGATGGATAGGTATGATGTCCAACTCGATAACCGAAATACATGGGTTTAGCGATGCTTCGCAACTCGCAATGGGAGCAGCAATTTACATTAAGTCAATCAGTCTAAATGGAACTCAAGTTACATTGTTATGCTCTAAAACAAAAGTAGCTCCAATCAAGAGAGTAACGATTCCTCGTTTAGAGTTATCGGCAGCGGTCTTACTAGCCAAACTTGCCGCTCATTGTCAACAAGTTTTAAATCTGGGAAAAATTCCTTGTTATTTGTGGACGGATTCTTCCATTGTGCATGTGTGGCTAAATAATCATCCGTCAAAATGGAAGGAATTTGTTCACAACCGAGTTTGTCTAATTCAAGAAGTGATTCCTCATGCTCAATGGAAATTTGTACCTGGAACAATGAACCCAGCAGATTGTGCATCGAGGGGTATATCAGCAAAAGATTTGAGAACTAATACATTGTGGTGGAAAGGTCCATCATGGCTTTCTGATAGTCCTTCAACTTGGCCATCGCTACCAGCTCAGACTAACTCTACTCAAGATTTAGAAGAACGGAATAATAGTCAGTTGAAAACAATTAACGTTTGCACAAAGGAGCCAAATTGGAATTTACAAGAACGATTTTCAAGTTTAACTAAACTCATAAGAGTAACAGCGATTTGCAAACGAGCAGTTCAACTGTTTAGAAGACAGTCTCAATCACTTACATCATCTCCTTTGTCTCCAACTGAACTCAAAAGCGCACGGCTATTTTGGTTTAAAAATATTCAAAGTCAATCTTTCAAAAGGGAAATAGATTGCCTACAGCAAAACCATGAAATTCCCAATTCAAGTTCCCTTCTGAAACTTACGCCTTTCCTAGATAGTCAAGGACTATTGCGAGTTGGAGGACGATTAAAACACTCGTCGTTGTCTACTGACACAAAACATCCTTATATATTACCAAAAGATGTCCATTTTTCCACGTTGCTGATTCAAGACGCTCATATTCGTACCTTCCATGGATCCACGCAAGACACTCTATTGTATATAAGGAACCAATACTGGATCTTGGGTGGACGAGCTCCAATTCGGTCTTTTATTTTGAAATGCATCAAATGTACTCGTTTTCGAAGGACTCAAGCAAGTCAATTAATGGGACAACTACCATATTCTCGTGTAAATCCAAGTAGAGCGTTTTTACATACTGGCATTGACTACGCTGGACCATATATAATCAAAACTTGGAAAGGTCGCAATCCGAAAACATACAAAGCTTGGGTTGCTTTATTTATTTGCCTTGCTACTTCTGCAATTCACCTTGAGTTAGTGACTGATTATTCGACAGAAGCTTTTATTGCAGCTTTTCGAAGATTTGTTTCCAGAAGGGGAATATGTTCGAATTTATATAGCGATTGTGGAACGAACTTCAAAGGTGCAGAAAAGGAATTGAAGGATTTGTTTACAAAAAATAGTCAACAACTAGGGAAAATGGCTTCCTTAATCGCTGATCAAGGCACAACTTGGCATTTCAACCCTCCTGCTACTCCTCATTTCGGCGGTAAATGGGAAGCAGCAGTAAAGTCCATGAAACATCACTTAAAAAGGATTGCTTGTAACAGTCAATTTACATATGAAGAATTTACCACATTGTTAGTTCAAGTTGAAGCAATTCTAAATTCACGACCGTTAATGCCACTGACAGATGATCCAGACGATCTGGATGTGTTAACTCCAGGACATTTTTTAATTGGACATTCCTTGATGACAATACCAGAACCAAATCTAGAATCCATAAAGTCATCCAGACTTTCCCGGTATCAATGTATAAGTCAATTACTACAAAGTTTCTGGACCAAGTGGTCACGTGAATATCTTCAAAGATTCAATGCAATTTACAAGTGGAATAAATCTACTCCTCCGCTAAAAATAGGCGACATTGTCCTCATTATTGATGAAAGATATCCACCTGGAAAATGGCCACTGGGCCGCATTACTCATGTACATCCTGGGAAAGATGGCTTAATTAGAGTTGTCACCTTGAAAACTGGCATAACAACTCTTACTAGACCGATCACAAAACTATGTCCTTTAATAAGTTCGTCAGAATAAAATGGTTCGTCTCGTGAGTCGACGAAGGCGGGCGGAAATGGTTAAAAAGTAACTCAACTGTAGTTTGGTTAAAAAGTAACAAAAAGTCAGTTGGTCAAAAAGTCATTAAATGTGTACAACTACAATGTATGTTGTTTTGTTGATTGACTTCCTTATCGGAGTCATCAAGGCAACATTGCGTCGAAGTCTGGTGATAAGGTCAAGGTCTTCTTGTGGTTTCGTCGTTGGTTGGATTGTTGATCGCAATTTTGATTGTGATCATGGTAAATTGATGACCTGAAGGGGATTCAATATGCATGTGTGCGGCCGTCGTCGTGTTTTGGAACAGTTTCCGTTCTTATCGACGATTCATTCGGTAGAAGTTTTTCTTAGGTTGAACATCAGTTTAGTTCTGAGCTCGATCGTAGAACATTGTGATTTCGTTTTGTTGCTTGCCGGTTTTGTTGCGATTATAGGCGATCTTTCAAGTGATTTGAGTTGTGTTAGTGAACTGACATTTTGAATAAAACTAGGAAAAAAGCAGTGAATCAATTTGGATTAATGACAAGTAAAAATCTTGAACAAAGTGAAGTGAACGAACTTTGGTGAATAACAGTGAGATCTCACAATTAGCAAGTACTTACCAGTGAACGGTTAGAATTCAAATTAAATTGTTAAATAAATTGACTAGTTATATATATCATACTCCTGATCTCAACAAATCCTACAACTCTACAAGGACGGCCACATCGATTAACCGAAGTTTGATCAAGTTAGTATACACAGTTTTTCACAGTGAATCAAATTCAATTTCCTTTGATAATTTTTGGAATTTGATTCAATTATGTCTTTATTGAGTTAATACTATGGTCAGTACGGATCAGTGTCAAAACTAACTCGTGGAATTCTGATGACGAAGTCGCTAGAGGACTTCACCAAAGTAGTTGTTCAGTTAAATACATATGTCATGGTGACACTGATCCTAGTCTGAATAGTATGGGACAAATCAACACGTCAAGGTCAAATATTCTGGGAGATCAAATAAGGATCTCACTAAAGTTTATATTAACCAATGTTGACCGGACTCATTGATTTGTTTTCATTTTGACAGTCAATGAACAGTATCCTTTTAGGATCAGAGGGTTCATTGACACTCAATAAACAGTATCCTTTTAGGATCAGAGGGTTTATTGACAGTCTATTTAACAAATGTCTTTGCTTGGACATGTTGAAATTCAACCATAATTCCTCGAGTTGTTTTTAAACAGTTTATATAGATGAACATTATTAACTGCACATTTTCAGCACATGCACGACGTGTCGCATGAAATTATGGAGAGTGGCGTGAATATTTATTAGAAGTAAAAGAGTGTTAGTCCTCTCAGCAGTTATGAGAGTTATTTGCCATATCCTATTTGTGGTATGAATGTTCCTACAAATGCGTTAGATTTGTGTAATGAATTCAAAATATTCATGTGTGAAGACGTTTTAAGAAATTCTTCAGAAAATGATTCATATAACCGTGCTTTATGAGCTATTTAGGAAATTTTTTTCAGTAAACGATTCATTCGGTACTCCAACTAAACTTTTCGGATATAAGACTTTTTTAATCTGTGGAGATTTTTGACGAATATTGCCACCTACATCTCATGGTACACGTGTACCACTTATTGAGATACCACTTATTGCCTTACTTCATGGTCCAAAATTTCAAAATTCCACAAAATAACTTTTACTCAAAACATGAGAGCTTTAGCTCATGAGATTGAATTCGTTGAATTTCTTAAATCTCTTGGTAATGGAACTTTACCCACATTTCCAGATTACAGCCAAGATGTTATTGAAATTCCTACCCATTTAGTTAGCTGCAACTTCGTGATTCCAGATACTTATGGCAATGTATCTGAAACCATAAAGTCTGCCGGTATTCTCAATTCGGTTATATTAGCACCCAAATATGAAGGCTGTACTTTCATAGATGCAGAAATCTTTAACAGCCTGGCCGGAGAGAAACGAATATATTTGAGTTCCGATAGAATCTTGAGTGATGATTATAGAGTGCAAAATAATTTTCCAGTAGAATTTTTAAACTCAGTTGATGTAAGTTGGCTCCCGATCCCACAAATTTATTTTAAAAACCAAATTACATACTTTTACTTATTAGTAATTTGTGTACAGGACATGACTTGCTTGGTCAATGGTACACCTATTCGCTTAGTTCAAATGCAAAAAAAAATTCTTTGGATTGTGAGATTTTAGCAGGAGTTTTCCGAAACACACGTATTTTGACACGTGTGACGTATTTTTGCCTTTTTCCTTTCAAGAATCTCAACTTCCCGTCATTCTGGCTTTTGCGATGACAATTAATAAAGCCCAGGGGCAAACGTTTCAAAAATCAGGAATCTTACTCAAACAACCTATATTTTCTCATCGTTAATTTTATGTTGTAGCCAGTAGAGTTAGATCGTTTAACCGATTGCGTGTTTATATGTATTTCTGAAACACAAAGCCAAGGTCATTTGGCAGAAGATGAAAGAATTTTTACAAAAAGTATTTTGTATGAGAAAATTTTAAGATCTTTTAAGATCCGCAACCGCACCCGCAAGGTTTTTGATAATTATAGATAGGGCCTCATTCATTAAAGATGTACTTTGACGTGCAAAATGAGCTGAAATGATTGCTACTACAGTCTGAACTAAATAACCTTTTTACTTACAATGCTACTATATATATAGCTCCATGCGCGAGCTATTAGAGTGAGCGGAGCGAACGGCGGGGGTTGGCGAGCGTAGCTAGCAGGGGGCGCCCCCCTAGTATATATAAATAGAAGTAAGAACAAATGTACGATAATGTCAAGGGGGATCCTTTCGTAGTTTTTTTTTCACTCTTTCTCTAACCTTATTCCTGCAAGACTTCAAAGTAACATTTACGATTTTACCCCTTCTAGCTAAATTCAACCCCTACTTTAAACAAATAATTGAGCTCAAAGTAATTACTGACCTTAAAAACTTTTTTTTTGAAAATATGATCTAATTTAATGGAGAAACACGTAATTATAATAATACATCCTTGAAGAAACATGCAAATACAAATAATATTTGTCTTAAAACTCTTAAAACTTAATTAACCCTGCTAAAACTAAGTTAGCTCCTAGTTTTTTTTTCTAATATTTTGCGTTGAAATAGAATTTTTAATGTTTTTACACTTGATTACAAAAATTGCCAGAAATGAATAACTATATTTTAAATTTCCACAACTTTCTCTATCTTTACCATTATAAAAAAAAAGCTGGGGTGTGGCTGTGTCATGGACACGGCCGTGTGTTATACGTGAATACGTTTACGTAACGGGTAATATTTATTGAATAAAATATTTTTATTTATGTATTTAGGACAAAAGCAAGGAAACAAATCATTATTTTGTTACAATATAACTTTATTAATTTTAGGTGTGTGATACGAAAAGTACGACACAAATGGCATACAAGATACATCCAGATTTCTGGGAAGCGTTAAATCAATACAGGTATTACCTAACGCTGTTGGAGAAGTTTCAATATAAAACAAATTGAACTCGCTGAGCATGAAGTCTGAACAGTTTTGTGAGACATCAACATTAAAGTCTCCAACTATTAAAACTGGTGTAGTAAGATCAGGCTCGTAATAGGGTATAATTTTAGCGAAGTTTTTGGAATATTTTAACAACGATCGTATCATTAAGAGTTTAATATCTGCTAACGCTGTGCCCGGGTGGATATAAACACACACGGTACGAATTTGGAGATGCCATTGGCCTTTACATTTACTAGACAGACATCACCTGCTTTTGTGTCTTTCATTTCCAAATAAATTTCCGTAATGTCAATTCTATTACAATCAGTGAAGCTATTGATGTTGCGATATATAGCGACTCCACCGGCTTTGACTTGTTGATGATGATACCGCTACCGATAAAGTAGTAGCAATTTGTCTGTTCTTAGCGGTTTTACAGTATGAAGTCAAATCAAAGCCAGGCACCCAAAAATTGGGATTTTTCACCAAATTTTGCCGATTTTGAATTTAAATATCGAATTGAATCAACCAGGCTGGCAGAATCACCAGCAACACAAAAATTTCGCCACGGCACAAAATTGTGCAAAAAACATTGACCATACGGTGACACCCTACAAAGGGAGCGTGTGTGACGCTCGCATGTGTTTGTTTCGATGAGAAACAAACGCATGCGGGCGCCACACACACTCTCTCGTTGGGGTGACACCGATCGTTGACGTTCGGTTGCACAATCACATGTACTGGCAAAATTTTTGTGTTGCTGGCGATTCTGCCAGCCTGGCTGTTTGAATTCGATTTTGTAATTCAAAATCGGCAAAATTTAGTACAAAATAACCCCATCTTTCGGCGCTTCCCCCTCCGCCGCGCGCGATGCGCCACTGATCTCGCTTATCCTAGTGATTTTTTTGATCCTTTATCTATCCAGTGGTATAATTTGATTTCGGATGTAGTGCAGAGATTCGAAGCTACAACGCCAAACTGTATCCCCCGATTTTATCATTAGTTTTTTTGGATTGCCCCGTATGGTAGCAAATTTAAAGACGTATTCACGTCAAAATAAAATAATTTATATCATAATATAAATATTTATATCATATGCATATGACGTTATGTGCGTAGAAAGTTTTATATATATTTTATAGTTTTTAAGAATCCTAGAATAGTTTTGAGTTCAAAATATAAATACGATTTGGGAAGGTTTGAACCTTTTCTGTAACCTACAATTTCGTTAGCAAGGATCTCTTTATTAATGGAGCCCAAAAACTTCCTTTGTCTTCTCTTCTCTTCCGCAAAACAAAAAAAAAAAAAAAATCTACATGGTCATAGTCGCGAATGACACCAACTTCATTTATAAAACGTCATAAAAGGTTCGTAAAGACGTGGCAAAACTACCCTTCGAGGACCAACAAAAAGGTAACCATTAAACGACCCCAATGAGATATAATTTTTAATGTTTTCACTTCGATCCAAAACGAGAGGAAGAGAAAACAAACGCTAACGGAGGCATCCACACGTTTACAATAATTAACCAATCTATGCAGGAATATAATAAATACAAGACTACCAACCAATCGAAGTTCTAAATTTAAATCCAAATCAAAGTCTAAATTTAAATATAAAATTTATCTAAATCAGTATCCTAAATCTAAAATCGACACCCAAATTTAAAATTCCAAACCTAATCGAAACTAAGCTCTAAATTCAGATATGTAACATTTGTCCAAAATACAAATCGAAATCCAGCATCTGATCGTATCTCAAAATTAAGACAAAAATTTTAATCGAAATCAAGTTCTATTCTAAACCCAAACCTAATCTAAATCTAAGCCTTTGTAAAACAAAATGAAATCAAAAAAAAAATTTAACTCTAAAATTTAATACTAAAACGAATAGAAATTCCAAAACATAAAATTTATATCTAAAATTTATCTAAATTAGAATTCTAAATCTAAATCAAAATCAATAATAAAAGATAAAAAAAAAAAAAAATTTATGTTTTATGTTGAGTTGTTCCCTTTGAGTCTATTTTGCTTCATGTTCGAGGTCCCATCAGGATTTGGGTACTGTTGGGAACATTATTTACTGCACATTTTCAGCACATGCACGACGTATCGCATGAAATGATGGAGAGTGGCGTGAATATTTATTAGAAGTAAAAGAGTGTAAGTCCTCTCAGCAGTTAAGAGAGTCATATGCCATATCCTATTTGTGGTATGCACTTTCCTACAAATGCTTTAGATTTGTGGAATGAATTCAAAATTTTCATGAAAATGATTCATATAACCCTGCTTTATAAGCTATTGAGGAAATTTTGTTCAGTAAACGATTCATTCGGTACTTCAACTAACCTTTTCGGAGGTACGACTATTTTACTCTGTGGAAATTTTTGACGAATATTGTCAGCTATATCTCACGGTACACGTGTACCACTTATTGAGAATTGCCTTACTTCATGGTCCGAATTTTCAAAATCCACAAAATAACTTTTACCCAAAACATGAGAGCTTCACCTCATGAGATTGAATTCGTTAAATTTCTTAAATCTCTTGGTAATGGAACTTTACCCACATTTCCTGATTGCAGCCAAGATGCTTCCTTCCCATTTAGTTAGCAACTTCGTGAATTCAGATACTTATGGCAATGTATCTGAAACCATGAAGTCTAACGATATTCTCAATTCGGTTATATTAGCACCCAAATATGAAAATTGCACTTTCATCGATGCAGAAATCTTTAGCAGTCTGTCCGGAGAGGAACGAATATAATTGAGTTCCGATAACGTCTTGAGCGATGATTATACAGAGGAAAATAATTTTCCAGTCGAATTTTTAAACTCAGTTGATGTAAGTGGGCTCCCGATTCAACAAATTTATTTTCAAAACCAAATTGCATACTTTTACTTATTCGTTATTTCAGTACAGGACATGACTTGCTTGGTCACTGGTACACCTCTTCGTTTGGTTCAAATGCAAAAGAAAATTCTTTGGATTGTGATTTTTCCGAAACACACGTATTTTGACACTACAAATAAACCATAATTATACAAGTACACTTCTGTCTTTTTCCTTTCAAAAAACTCAATTTCCCGTCATTCTGACTTTTGCGATGACAATTTAATAAATCCCATAAATCCCAAACGTTTAAAAATGAAGGAATCTTACTGAAACTACCTATATTTTTTCGGCGTTAATTGTATGTTGTAGCCAGTAGAGTTAAATCGTTTGACCGTGTCTACATGTATTTCTGAAACACAAGGCCTCGGTCATTTGGCAGAAGATGAAAGAATTTTTACAAAAAGTATTTTGTATGACAAAATTTTAAAATCTTTTGAGATTCGCAACCACACCCGTAAGGTTTCCATAATTATAGGTAGGATCTCATTCAATATAGATGTACCTTGACGTGCAAAATGAGCTGAAATGATTGCTACTACAGTCTGAACTAAATCACCTTTTTACTTACAATGCTACTGTATATATAGCGCCATGTGCGAGCTATTAGAGTGAGCGTAGCGAACGTCGGGTTTTGGCGGGCGTAGCGAGCACGGGGCGTCCCCCTAGTATACTAAAATATGACCCTAAACAAAACTTAATCACAAAATCATTAAAAGACTAAATACGTGAAGTAAGGAAAAGTCATTGAAACTGGGGAAAAGCTTTGGAGCCAATATGTGAACTACCACATTCCTTAACATGAGAATACGTCCGAAATTCCAAGTCAAGAGGAATCTACCTCGATTTCTACCATTGGGAGATGGGAAAGCCAAGACACTTTACCTCTTTGCTCGGCAGATATTCTGACTATTTCAAGGCCCTGGTCGGGACCGACGTCAGCTGTAACCTATTGTTGAATTGTTGCTCCCACTGAGGGTTTTTTCGGATTGCATAATCTGGTGTAGTATGCGTGTTGTTTATGGTGGTGTGGATAGATAGGGTTTGTTAGTGACTTGGCTTCTAAGGAAATTCGTTTGCGCAGACATCTCCCAGGTCGAAGTTTCCTTCTATACTTAGCGCTTCTACTGTAGTTGTCTTGGATGCTCCTGTTAAGGTTCTGGGCACTATGTTGGTTGCGACTTGCAGTTTTTTTATGACGGTTTTTGGTGCGCCACCATATAGTATCAGACCGTAAGATATAATTCCTTCGAGGAGTTTTTTTTTTTTATTTTTTTTTTTTAATTTTATTGGATCTTTCTCTATAAGATAACAATAAGGATTCAATTCTTAAAACGATAAATTTTTTTATGTACTGCAGGGGCAGGTACACACACGGTTTGCAAATTTTAGACCAACTTTATAATGTCAATGTTTTCCTCACCAGTCAGGACGTTGATCTTATGTTTTTCAGGTCTCTCGCGACTGGATTAGGATGCTGTTCAATCCTCCTTCTGTAGCGATTTCTTATAAGTTCCAGTTCCTCTTTGACTCTGTTACCATTCACATCTCTGTGGATGTTATCGTTCCGTATGTACCAGGGGGCGCCTACGATCCTCCTAAATATCATGGATTGCTGACGCTGAATTTTGTCGATATTGCTATTGCTTGCGGATTACCAAAGTTTGCAGCCGTACCTCCAAATGGATGTAATTAGTGATTTGTACAACTGGATTTTATACTCAAGTTTTAATTTGCAGTGTTTGCCGGTTAGCCAGTACATGGTTCTACTCATAATTTTCATTTGGTCTCTCTTTGACTGGATGTGCTTCGTCCACGTTAATCGTCGGTCGAGGTGAAATCCTGGGTATTTTACATCGTCCTTCTGTGGAATTTCTGACGCCGTTTAAATGAACTTGAGGGCATGTTTTATTATTCAGGGTGAATGTTACGTGGACGCTTTTCGGTTCGTTAATTTTGATGCGCCACATTTTAAACCAATCCGCTAAGGTGTGTAGGTGTGCTTGGAGATCAGCTGCTGCTACACGTGGATTTTTATGTGTGCAGATCACTGCCGTATCGACAGCAAATGTTGACTTTAGGACATTTGTGGATGTTGGAATGTCGGCTGTAAATATCAGGTAAAGGATTGGTCCTAGTACACTTCCTTGTGGCACACCCGCGTTGATGGGTCGCTCTGATGAGACTGTATTTTTGTAGCGTACTCTGAAGGATCGACCATCTAGGTACGATTTGATGAGTTGAAGCAGTTGTGGCGTTTTTTGTTGGATTTTGAGTAATAGGCCGTCGTGCCACACCTTATCGAATGCCTGGGCAACGTGTAAGAATACGGTGGAGCAATAGTTCCGTCTTTCAAAGGCTTCGTGAATGTGCGCTGTTACCCGGTGAACTAGCTCAATTGTACTATGTTTGGCCTGGAAACCAAATTGCAGCGGTACGTGCTCCTTAATTTGGGGTAGAATTATCTTCAGGGTCACTTTCTCAAAAAGTTTAGGGAGGATCGGTAGCAGGCTAGTAGGTCTATAGGAACCTACGTTAGTTGGCTCCTTCCCTGGTTTTGGAATCATCGTTATCACACATAATTTCCAGGTTTTTGAAAAAGACCTAGCCTGAGTATTGAATTGAAGATACGTGTCAGTCGTCGTACTGCTGCTTCTGGTGACTCTTTCACCATTTTCCCAGTTATCAGGTCGTGTCCTAGGGATTTTTTTTTCCTTAACATCCTTCTCTATAACGTGTTTCACAGCCTGGTATTTGATTTTTGGTAGTTTCACGACTCGAGTACTTTGAGGGGCGTCTTGGGGTAACCTGCTACTACCTGGATTCGATTGGAAAACGGTTTCTAGGTGGTCAGCGAACTCCTTACTTTTTTCTTCGTCACTTCTCGCCCAGTCTCCGTTTACTTTCCTAATCGGAGGATCATGTGTTTGTGGTCGCTTCATGTTCTTTGTGGCTCGCCATAATGAGTAATTTGTTTCATAGGTCAGTGTTAGTCTCTCTAGGAATTTGTGAAGACTAGATTGACTTTTGTTGTATAGAAGGCCTTTCAGTCTCTTGCGTGCTTCTATGAATTCCCTTTTGGAAGAGGGCGATCGGTGTTGTTGCCACTGCCTTCGCAGTTTACGTTTTTCATGAATAGCGGCTATAATCTCGCTGGATATGATTAATTTGCGACGATGACGTCTTCCGGAAGGAGTAGGGGGTGGTGTTGCCAAGTGTGCTGCGTCGACCATCGTCTGGGTGAAGTTTTCAATGTCTAAGTCGATGTCCTTCTGAGAGATATGTGGCGTGTAGTGCCCCAGGTGTTCAGTAATATACTTTTTGTAGTTGATCCAGTTGGTTCGGTTTGTGGTTAGTTGTGGTAGGGAAGGTTGCTGCAGGATTTCATCTTCTATACAGTATTCCAGTAATACCGGTGCATGGTCGGAGGACAGATTAATGGCCAATATGTTGGTTGGCCACAAGAAGCTATGTCGTATCCGAAGATCGCTTTCATTAGTTGTGATCCTCTGGATGTGGTTAACCTTGAGCCCCAGTACTGGTGTTTGGCGTTGAAGTCACCCGCCGCAATGAAGTGGTGGCCTAATTGTTTAAAGAACCGGCTGAAGTCATCTGCATTGATTTTGTGATTAGGTGGGCAATAGACGGATGCAGCAGTTAGTTTGAGATATCCAATCTCAATGCATATAGAGGTTGCTTGTAGGTGGAGCTCCCTATGTTTGTAAAATGGATAGTGCGGAATTTTTTCTTTAATGAGTCTTGCTGTCCCCCCGTGGCCTTTTCCGAGCGGGTGTTTCGTGTCGTAGAATGAATATCCACTGATTCTGAAGTTGTATTTGTCAGTTTAATGTGTTTCTGACACTAGTAGGATATCTATGTCATGTGTTTAAAGGAACAATTCTATTTCTTGTTTATGTTGGTTGATCCGTTGGCATTCCACTGACAAATTTTCAAGTAATTTATCTTGAACGTTGGAGTTGGTTGATAAGTGTGTTTTGGTTGCGGACCAGTTCTTGGAGGATATTTTGCAGAGTAGTCAATTGTTGCATCATCATTTGCATGAAAAATCCCAGCGTTTTCTTTAAACTTCCGGATAGATCACTTGGGAGTTCCTTGTGTTGGTTCGACAACGCTTCTCTGAAAGAAGTGCTAAGTTTGCTGGACTGTGTTGGCTTGCTAGACTGTGCTGGAGTTGATTAGGTATCAAAAGAGGGCACTGGTATTGGTTTTTGTATGGGTTTTCTTTTGTTTTCGCGAGATTTCCGTAGTTCGACGTATACTGGGCAACCTTTATAGTTAGCTGTGTGGTTTTCGCCACAGTTGCTGCACTTTACCTTATCCTTGTTTCCTTTTTCGATGGTGCAGTTTTTTGTGCGGTGGCGCCCCCCGAAAATGACACATATTGCTGCCAGTTTGCAGTAACCTTTTGTGTGGTAAAATTCCTGACAGTTATGACACTGGACGGAACCTTTCCTTGGTCTGGGTTCTTCCACTTTTATTGAGCGATAAAGTAAATATTTGAGGTTGTAAATAGGATGAACCTCCCCTTTTTTTGGTTGGTTTGTGCGTCGCAGTTCAACTTTGTACAACGGTTTGAGGACTTTGTTTCGATTGACCATGTTGAAAATTGTTTTAACATGGAACCCGGAGTTTTCCATTTCCTGTTGAATTTCTTTAGTGTCAACTCCGGCTTCAATGCCTTTTATCACAACTATTAGTCCTTTCTCTTCCTTGCAACGGTACGTGTAGTAAGATATGTTTGATTTATCCATCCACTGAATTATCTGGCGGTAGACAGATGGAGTGTATGTTTGCAATTTGATTTCCGTTATGCTTCCACGTCGTAGGTTTGTAACGTGGAAAGATTTATTGTCGGCAAACAATAGGATATCGCTTATCAATCTTTTAGATTCGACTCCGCGAATGTAAATAGGTGGTGGCTTAGGTTCGCTGTTTTTAGTTGACGAATCGGTTTGTCGCTCAGCAGTAATGTTTTCGTCGCTCAGCAGGGCAAATCTATTGCTAGTGGAGGTTTCTTGAGGCCTTTTTGCTGACGAGGCAGAGGAGGTTGGGCTTCGTTTGCGTTTGGCGGTCACAGTAATGTACCTGTCCATGCCGTATTGGGTGAACACAGAACAAGTATTTGGTTTTGTTTCGGGGGGTTCTTTTACAGGGCGAATTTGTCCCAACGTTGGCAGGTTATTCATTGTGGATGATTTTGGCCCACAATGATTTTCTATGGTAGCGAGCATGATTTTTTCTGGGACTCCCAGGAGATGCTCCGGTTCCATACGTGCTGATGTTAGAGCATGTTCCAATACACTTGGTTGAATCTTAGGTTTACTAGGAGTGGGTGGTGGTGCGTCCTTTTTCGGTGTCCGATTTAGGCCCATTCGGGCCAAATATAATAACGATTTTTTAACTTGTGTCCTAGTTAATTTTTATCTTCTTTAATTTTGTTTAATTTTGTTTGACACTGTCCGATAGTAACTGTTCATTTAATCCGTTAACGGTTTCGCAAATACGTTTTCCGTTAACGTTTTTCAACACAACGTTTCACCGTTCAAGTTCGAGTTAAAAAATTCAATTTCAATTTGAATGAAGAAAATAATTTGTCTAATTGGAAAACACTCAACGCTTCTAACTCGCTCAACGGTTCTCATTGAACTCGCCTTCGAGGAGTGTGCTTATTATTTTTCGTAGCGCTGGGTATGGTACTTTGCTATTTTTGTTGCATAACATTTTTGCTAGATTGTTCAACGCTAGTATTTTCGGGGAGATGTTGTTGATGTGTTCATTCCAGCTCGGATTTTTGCTGAAATATACCCCTAGTAGTTTTATTTTGGGTTGAGTTCTAATTCCCAATAACGATGAAGCAGATTCGTCCATTCTGCATACGTGCTTCCTACATACATGTAAAAGGTCTCCACTACCTCCCGGTATTGTTGCTCCCACTCGAACACATTTACTGATCTTCCTGGAAAGGATACTGGTTTTTTCTGATCATAATAGCTCTCTTGATCAGGATATTTTCCATTCAATGGATCCCAAGTGCTCATTAAATAAATTTCTGGATTTAAGTGAATAAAATATATAACATTTTAATTAAATATTGTTTTCATAATATATGGTATAATAATAATAAATATAATTCAATTATATTATAATTATAATAATTTCTTTTATATTTGGAATTAAATTTCGCGCAATATCCACTCAATTTTGAGTGTAACCCACCCTTGAGAACTTTGAAATCGACAAATAGATGTCGCAACGATCGGTAACGTGGATGAACTGAAAAATTGGTTTGAATGTGGGGTTATGTAATCATATTTTATTTTTACGATTTTCCTTATATTAAACAATCTTTCATGTTTTTTCACATTTATAAATTTTAAACGGATATCTACAAGATAGCATACTCAGAATCTGGCGCCAGAGCAATGATATTCGTGCCTCTTACAGAGATATGGAAAAATCACTGGGTTCCTCTAATATTGCATCAAAGCGGCTGATGCTAATTACCTGTTAACGCGTCGCCTTATTGTTGCATATACAAAATTTCGATTTCTTATCGATATTAGAGCAGATATTTCTGTTTTACCTCGCCGTCTTTTCCCAGACAACAAAATTTCATCATCAATTAATCTAACAGTAGCTAACGGAACCCCTATTAATGTTTTTGGAAACAAGCTACTAACTGTTTCTCTTAATTTACGTAGAGATTTGCCGTTTCTATTCGAAATTGCTGCAGTAGATAAACCTATTATTGGGGCAGATTTCCTTACGAAATTTGGGAGACTTTTAGATCTTCGTAGTTATTATTATTATTATTTTCTTATTGATGCGAAAATAAGGTTAAAGGTTTCTGGAATATGCTCTTCAGCTATTACTCCTTCAATAAAAATTTCGTTGCTAACCAATTAATTTTCACAACTTTTAAAAAAGTTTCGAGAAATAATTTCAAATTCAAATTTTACTGCTGAAATAAAGCATTCAAACCAATATCATATTTTTACTTCTGGATCTCTTCCTGTTTCTTCTCCTCAACGTTTAGTTGTGACCAAAAACCAAATTGCAAAAGATGAATTTGCTAGTTCATGTAAACTTGGTATTTGTAGACCATCAAGGTCTCCAGCGTCCTCGCCCCTTTATTTAGTTCCTAAGCCAAATGGAGATTGGAGACCTTGTGGAGATTTCCGTCGCCTTAATAATATTACTATCGAGGACAGATACCCATTACCACAGTTTAGTGCAGTTTATTCAGTTTAATTCAGTTAAAAAGCCTAAAAATTTTATATGGAACGAAAGTCATACAAATGCATATAATAAAGTGTAACAAATGTTAGCCGAAGCTGTTTATTTGATGTATCCCATACATTAAGGTAATTATAGTCCCACGACAGATGCATCAGATACAGCAATTGGAGCAGTCCTCCATCAATCAGTTGATGGAAATTTTCAACCATTAGCCTTCTTTTCAAAAACATTAGACGAAGGACAACAAAAATATTCGGCTTTCGACAGAGAACTCTTAGATGTCTATGAATCAATTAAACAATTTATACATTGGTTAGAAAGTAGAAAATTCATTGTTTTTACGGACCACAAGCCTTTAACGATATCATTATGGACAAAAGCTCATCGCTGTGCTTGACAAGCGAGACGCTTAAGTTTTATATCACAATTTACAAACGATGTCTCACATATAAAAGGTAAATCAAATGTAGTTGCTGATACATTATCTAGAGTGAATGATCTGAAACTCGAGTCTTGTGAAACTTTTTCAGTAAATATTCAAAATTTCGCTAAACATCAGGGAGAAGATCAACAAATTCAAAATTTAATTAAAAATGATGAAGAACAAAAGTTCCGACTTATTACATATCCTTTTTCGCAAATCAAAATCTGGTGCAACAATTATAATAATACCATGCGCCCCCTAGTTCCCAAAGCTTTCAGAAAATCTGTTTATGAGAAACTACATTCGCTTTCATATCCAGGCGTTCGAGCAACTAGGAAATTAATAACTGATAAATTTTTCTGGCCTCATTTGAATAGGGATATTGGAAAGTTGACTAAAACTTGTCAGATCTGTCAGCGAGACAAGATTACAAGACATTCAAACTTCCTATGACCTGTTTTCAACACATACATTTGAATATCGTTGGTCCTTTACCAGTGTCGGGTTACTCTTATATCTGCACATTGATTGAACGTTACTCACGATGGCCTGAAGCTATTCGCATGAAAGAGGTTTCAGCCGAAGCAATAGTAAAAACATTTGTAACTCATCATGTTGCAAGATTTTGAATTCCACTCACCATTACTACTGACAGAGGATTTACTTTTGAGTCAAAATTTTTAATACATTAATTTCATTATTGGGAACACATAGAATCCGTACAACTGCATATCATCCTCAAAGCAAAGGTGGAACATTCCAATCGCCAATTGAAGGCTGTGCTTGAATTGACTAATTTTGTGAATAATTGGGCAGAAGGACTGCCTTTAATATTACTTAGTTTTCGTAAGGGTGGATCGTAAAATACCTGCACTAAGTCCTTCTTATGGGGGACCATACAGGGTACTCGATCGTACAGAAAATGTTTTTAAGATTCAGATTAATAATAAAATCAAGACCGTTTCCATGGATCGAGTAAAACCAGCGTACATTGAGAAGTTAAATGAAATATTTTTGCCAAGAAAACAAATAGAAAACCGTTTCAATTGTTTAACCTTAACTCCGTTTTTGAAAAGGAGAGTATTGTAGTTACTTTCTCATTAAAAATATTTGTAACTACTGGTAATTATAAAAACTAAGCAGGTTAATGTTATTTTTAGTTTAGATCTAAGTAGGATAATTTAACATGTTTTAAACATTTCTATATTTGTTGGTCAGCTGAAAATTTTGTATTAAAGGAGTTAGAAGCTGGTGAAATAAATTTAAATATAGATGAAAATAAAATTAAATAAAATAATATAAGAAAATAATAAAATCATAAAAATTTAAATAATAAATTAATATGATTTTTAAATATTAAATATATATAGTGATAAATATAATTTGTAGACGTGACCTAAAGGTTCTTACTAGTTCAAATTACTTCTAACTCCTTTAATACAAACTATTCAACTGACCAACGTATATAAGAATTTTGAAAACATATTAAATTATATTACTTAGATCTAAACTAAAAATAATATTAACCTGCTTAGTTTTTATAATTACAAGTAGTTACAAGTATCTTTAATTAGCACGTACCTTCAGGTCACGTCTAGAATTTAGTTACAAAATAGCCAGAGAAACCATCCTGATTTCAAAACAAAATTCTGGGATTTACTACGACGTGGGAACCAAAGGGAAAATCTTCAACGTTGGGGACAAAGTCCTATTAAAGGCCAGAACTAAAGAAATCAAATTGTCACCTATATGGCATGGTCCTTTCACAGTCATACAGGCCAATTGAAAGGAAAGCACGACCATCAAAATTAATAGGAAGACGGAGAGAGTTCATAACAACGACTTAAAGCCATATATCGATTATAGATAAATCCCTATATGGCATGGTCCTTCAATATCGTATGTTATTTTTTTCTTTCCCTCCTTCTCTTTTTCTGCCTACCTTTGTTTCTATGGCTCTATATTTGTTGTGTATTAAAAACAATTGTTCAAGTGACTAAATTTATTAAATATTAAATTACAAGAATAAGTTATTGACTCTAGAGGTGACAAGCTAAGACTAACTCAGAAGTGACTATCTCGTGAAGTTTGTTTTGATGATTCGCCTGTTTACATGTGATACCTGTGAACTTGATGTTCACACATGATGTGGCTGCGTTCATTTAATGACTCTTTCAAGACATAACATTTCCTCTCTCACTACGGACTGATTCACATCATTAGAAATTAATGCTCAATTTGAAAACGATCTGGTCGATGACGAGTTCTAGTTGATCTTCGTAATGTCATCCCAACGTCATTTGTCACTGGTACAGGTTCTTGTTGGACTGCTGGCATTTCCTCGATCTCACACGCTTCATTCTCAGGATTTTGTGTTGTATTTTCGTAAAAGCGAACTCTTCTATATGAGTTTTCGGCTGCTAAGGCAGTTTCTGGTCTGTGATTTGAACTAGGCCCAGGAGCTCTGATTTGATCTATGTGACGTTTAAAGGTTTTCCCTTGGTAGTCTACTTCCTTATGAATATCACCAAGACGTGTTACTATTTTCCCGGAGATCCACTTGTCCATTCTTGGGTTGCCTGATAGGAAGTATACTGATTGTGAAGGTTGTAGTTCTCGAAATGATGAATTGAACATTGCTTGGTGTTTTTCTGTAATCTTGGTGTAGAGATTATCTGGTCTTACGAGGTCCAAATGTGTGCGAATGTTGCGACCAAGAAAGAGTAGAGCAGGTGATACATTTGTAGTCGTGTGTTGAGCTTTTCGATGAAACTGAAGAACTTTGTTCAACAAAAAAATCAAAGTGTGCTCATATTTCTCTACGAGGACAAGATCTCCTTCTTTATATTTTCTTGGTGGTTTCCGTCTCCTATCGAAATGCATCAACTTGGTGTTTCGCCATGCGTTCTGAAGCTTTTGTCCGTTCCTCAAGTAGATTTTCTATGATTCTTGATGTTTGAGAAACTTCGTCCTTGAGAATATCGTCGCTGCTTCCTCTTGGCTTGTATCCAAAGAGTAATTCACTGGGCGTCTCTCCCGTTGTCTTGTTAACTGTATTATTTATAGCGTATTAAGCCTTCTTGACGTTCTCTTCCCACCGTTCCTCTTCCAAAGTTGTAGTTAGCATTACTGACATTATGGACCGATTCAGTCTCTCAATCTGCTCATTTGCCCTAGGCGTCGCTACTGCATTTTTAATGTGTCGTTTATTATTTTGGAGACAAAACTGTGCAAACTTTTTGGACGTAAATGAACTCCCTTGGTCAGAAATAATAGATTGTGGTGTTCCATGAGTTGAAAATACATCTTTAAGAAATTCTACTACATATTTCGTCTCTGTAGTTTTTACTGCTCTTAAAAACAAAAATTTCGTAAACGAATCCACAGCTGCTATTATATAAGCATTTCCCCTTTTACTTTTAGTGAATGGTCCCAAATGGTCTATATGTACGGTTGTCATTGGATTGGACCCTTTAGGTATTGGATTTAGGAAACCTTCTCTTTTTCCGCCCATCTTCTTATTTTACAGACACTGGATGCAGCAGGCAATATACTTTTGAACAAATTCTCTCATTTTCGGGAACCAATAGTGTTCACAGAGGCGATGCAATGTCTTTTCAGTCGCAAAATGCCCCATTCCGTCATGTGCGGCGCGAACAACATGATGACGCATATCACGAGGCACGACCCATTGTATCCCTCATTGTATCCCCCTACCATCACGTAAAGCGTAATTCTTGAAGATATTCTTTTCATATTCGGTAGAAGGTGTCCGTGTTGAGCGCAGACTCTTTTGCCTGTGCCTTAATCCAGTTAGTTAAGGTGTTACACCTCTAACTAACTCTTTATGATCAAGGTGTTACACCAAGACTTGTGTTGAAGTGTGCAAGGGTCTTAGACCGATACACGATCGATTATGAGGAAGGAGTGAAAGGTTTTGCTTCCAATTAACAACTGAACCTTTATTTAATTTTGCGAGATTTTTATACATAAAAAATGCTTACCTGGGCAAATTGGCTCCTTGGATACTGAGAATATTTTGTTTGTACGCAATTTGCCACAGGTAAGAAGTAACTAGAGTAGGAACTGATTTCATCGTCGAAATAGTTGAATTTTAATGATAAGCAAAATTGACTCAGCTATTTCGACGATGAATGAAAGCATGCTCGGTTCATTTTTCCTTCTGGAAGACGCTGACGAGGCTTGGTCGATGGCACCTGTAGTAAAACGATCCCATCGGTCAAGGTGTGATGACGAAGGTAAGTGCGGTACACTGCGGTAAAATATTTATTTGGTCATCAGGTACAGTAACGTAAGGCATTTGTGAACATGACGCAAAAAGGTGTTTTCATGATGCATGCGCTTTTCGCTTAGGGCAATGGCATTTCAGGTGACAGGTGATCCAGGGCAAGGTCAGGTAAGTTTCTTTGATAATGGGAAATGCTGACGCGTGGAACTAAGTTCAGGTGAGTTTATGAATGTAATTTGATGATTTGTTGAATGAACAAAAAACAGGGGAGTGGTACACTGCAGTATGTAATTATTTGGACATCAGGTACAGTAGTACACTGCAGTACGTAATTATTTGGACATCATGAGGCAAGGTATTTGCGAAC